>JABSTR010000092.1:0-45526 GCA_013339765.2 Haemaphysalis longicornis
AGCGCAACCTCCTCGGCACGGGTAAGACCGGGGGGAGGGTGGCAGCACACAGTGGAATTAGAGCACGTGTGCAGCGCCAGAGCTGTTCCTTTCTAGTCAGCAGGAGAGTCGCATCATACAGCTCTAACGGGGAAGTCGGAGATGGAATGGAGACTAATAGCCGGGCTGCTGCGTCTGCCTTTTATTCGGTGCTTCGCTAGAGGTGTCTGACGTAATTTCGAGTTCGACGAAAAACACTCGCTATAGCGACGCAGCAAAGCCAATAATTTGTTTCCGTTTTGCTGTGGTAGCGCGGATTCACGTTTAATGATACCGAAGCTTTAAGGTATCTGCGCGTGCGCGTTCAAGTTGGCGACCGCGCTATCACTTTACTTTCTTCTTGCGTTCTTCGAGGAACGCAATTGCAGCGCCCTTGTTTAAATGCTGGTGCTCCTGATGAAATCAGTGACAAAACATGGAATTTGCATTGCTTAAAGCGCGCAATGCCTCTTGCGACGGAGACACCGCGGTCGAGAAGCAACCTTTCGTCACTCTCTATGATAGCGTCGACGTCAAGAGCAACACCCTCGCAGTAGACGGTGATCATCAAGACTGCGCGGGGTTTGCAGGGTGACATGATCACGGGCGGTCCTTACAGCAGCACTGTGTTCGGGGTTCGGTTCCGGCGTCATGGAGTGATCGGTGGAAAAAGTTATCGACTTAGTCTGTAGATCAAATTTTGCACCGTTGTCCGTCAAAAAGTCCCTTCCGAGAATTACGTCACGTGGGAGCAGTTAGGCAAAATGACGAACTCAGCAGGGTACGTGGTGCCGTCTATGGTGACGCGCGTGTGCACGGTCCACTTTGGCGTTACGAGATGGCCCTCCTGCTGTGCGTATTGTGGCCCATCCCATCTTGTCGTAACTTTCTTCATCTTAGACACGAATGATCCGCTCATTACTGATATAGTCAAGCTCCCGTGCTATGAGGGTGACTACATCAAAGCCGTCGTAGACAAACTGGACGTCGGACGCCGCCTTCCTCGAGTTCCGGATGCATCTGGGCGTCATATCTCGGCTGCTTGTGTTGACTGTCGGGAATAATGCGTCGTCATTGTCGTCGTCTTCTCACCAGCATGCTCGGTCATGTCGGGTACGTAGCCCCGTGCGGCGCTCGACGTGTTGGGAGTCACGTCAGGGTTATGTCGGGTCGTCGGGCTGAGGGCACGTCGTCAATCACGTGTTCGGGGCGTCCTTGCACCATTGGAGGGTTTTCGTTTTTCCGCCGTAGAGAAACTTCACCTCCAGAAGTAGTGGGGTTTAGTTTCTCCCGCGTGGGCTGGGGGACCTTCCACGTGCGAAGTCAGCATTCCTATGGCAGATTGGCGACTGGTTGGTGGCGACGGCGAACGGTTGAAACATGCTGGGCCACGGCTGGTTTGAGATAAATACGTTGAGATAAATACTTGGCCAGGGAAAGGACGAGGTGTGCGACGGAGAAACCATGTAGTCCAAGTCTCCTGTATAGGCAGCGACGGTAGATGTGGGCGGCCCTTTCCGCAGTGGTAGCACATCCTGACGATTACCGGGCGTTTGCCACACGTCAGTCTTCCTCGGCGTCTGGTTATGCACTGCAGGGGTCGGGCGGAACGACAGTGGATGTGTACGGCGGGGCTTCGCGACGACGTGTTGGAGCATGAGCGGGGTGGACGAACAGCTGCGGAGTAGGTTCATCACGTCTGGCTCGCGTGGTGCTTCGGATGGCGTAGAAGTCCCCGAAAGCGTGTTGAAATCTTCCCGGATCACGTCAGCCAAGAAGCGATTTGGGGCTGGGGCCGTCCGTAGGGAAAAGTGTCGGCAGCTCCTCCCTCACCACTACAGGATGGTCTCGCGTAGTGTCGGAGCTAATAGCCGCGGCACCGATCGTCTTCGAAACCAGCTGCATTGACTGGACAATCGTAGTGCCTTCGTTCGAACTTCAAGCGCCTTTTCCCTCGCCGCCGCCTCAGACGCGAATTCGGCCACCCTTTTAGGAGGGTGACGGAAAAGGCAGGCAAAAAGCTCGTGTTCACGCCTCGTATCAGAAACGTTAGTTTCTTTTCTTCTTTTATTTCTTGGTCTGCACAGCGAAATAATCTCTTCAGCTCCCCAACAAAGATCACTACCCCTTCGTTGGGGTGTAGCGCGCGCGTGCAGGACGGTGGCGAACGTTTTAAGGAACTCGCTTTTAAAGAGAGGCCAGTTAGTCAGGGAGTTTTCATGGTTCTCGAACTATGTTCGAGCTGCATCCTCAAAATAGAATAACACATGCCGAAAGTTTCTTCGTGATCCCACTTGTTAAAGATGCGGACACGCTGCACTTTCTCCAACCAGTCCTCAGGGTCTTCACCAGGAGATCGCGGAACGATGGTGGTTCCCGGGGCTGTTGCAGAACGATGTGGGTGTGGCTTCATTGCACCATGTCGTCGGTTGCGGCAGTCTTACCCTTCGTTCTTTCTGGCAGGAAACCAAACTCGGCCAGTAAACCTTGAAGTCGGCGGCTTGCACGGCTTGGGCTGGCTTGTCGGCTTCCAGAGGGCGTAGGGAGCATAAGGATGCGTACCCCGCACCTCTACCAAATGTCACGAAGCCAGAGACGTAGCTGTCTTGATGGAAAAACAAGTTTATTGGAGCGAACTTGTGCTCCCTGAACAAATCAAAAGTATACAGGCGGCGAAGGAGCAGTCAACAAAATGACGTGCGCAGGCGAGTGTGGGCGAATCTAGTACCGCGGCGTCGCTCTGCGGGCATTTATCTTTGGGCGCGAGTGTTTCTCGAAACGTCGAATTATATCCAGAACACTGTAGATCAAAGAAAATTATTCTAGGCTGTTGACGTTAGTTCGAAACGCTCTCCGTATCAAAAGAGATAACAGGTGCGACATAAAAATAAAGAATGGAAGACGAGCTTCACTTGGCACATACATAACACCAACCAGCGAAGCCTGGCGGTAACAAAACATAAATAAACAAACCCGATGCATGGTTCGCGGCAACATAGGAAATAATGGTACCTTAGCAACAATATTATTGTTTTGAGATAATTGAGTTTAAAGTAAAAAAAGAAGTGTCAAACAATACTTTTAGACACAAAAATCACTTTAGTCATTTATGTAGTAAGCACCAACTTCGTAATCACCGCTCAAGTCGTTTTATTGATTTTCAAGCCTGTTGTCTGTCCTGCCTTGGCTATTTTGTGAACTGTGGTGCAGTTCTATTCGCAAGTATTTTTCTTGTGGTCAACCTCTTCCAGCCACTTAATGATGGTGTTCCGCCCAGGGTTCCATCCGAATGATGTCAAAATGCTGGCTCTCGCTTTGTTGTTCTCATTGAATGAAAGGACAGCATGCGACGTTGCAATATCGAGAGTATGAGGCCCAAGACAATTTTAGGTGCGCGGCCACAAGGCACACATATGGAAAATTATGCACAGCGTCTTTCGGTTGGCTTGGCTGAAAAAATCAACTATGTAATTGTTTCCAAGCAATTTCTTAATATATCTGATTCCAGAAAAGTGTTTGATGTTGATCTGAAAGTTACCTTTAGAGAAAAAATGATTATTTGCATGGAGCACATTAAAAGAAGGGACGTTGTTACTACTGTTATTATATAAAAAAGTGTGATTGTGAAAAGCGTGCTTATGGAAATCAACTTCCACAATTTTAAAAAGTGAGAAGATATTTTTTTAGATCATCCTGGCCCCTTAAGTGGCGCAGATATTCTTCATACACTAATAAATTGACTTTACCACATAAGTATGCCAAAAAATTCCTGCTGTAAATGTGAAAACTGAAGAAATGACTTAAGATAATTCTTAATTGAAAGGTTACACCCTGATGTTGCGTATCGTGCGCAGATTCCTACAAGTATGTCCTCCAGGATTTATATACATGTTTCAACTGCTTCCTTTTCGTTTACTGTTTCCACCCATCCATGAATGTAGTAATCGAACTTATGTGCCAAAATATTACCTTGGTCAGGAACTCAGCAGAACAGAGAGTAGGCTGACCACCTTGTAATTCTGGAGGTTCTCTTTTGTTGGCGAGAATTATCTTGGCATTTTGCCGAAGCTAGTAGTTCCTTGGTGCTCCTGTTCAGTCTGGGAGTGACTTTCGCTAGCTTCTTAAGTAAATATTGGCAGTGTTACCTCTACCCTTGAAATTCCAGTGTTAATTTCCTTCACTTGCGGCTTTGAATCACCTTATCTGTTGGAACCTATTTGTACAATGATATTTTCACGCGACACAGACCTTGGCCAGCTCAAATCGTCGACAATCCTTGATGATTGAGTCAACGGGGGCGCAGTCCTTACAAATCAGCCGGTGAAATGCGTCATCTGCGATTCCCTCGAAAATGTGGTCAACCTTGTGTTCCTTCCACAATCTTGCGTCAACCTTGGAGCATAGGCAAGACGTCCTTGATATAAGTGACGTAACATTCTGTAGAAGATTAAGTGCGTGTTGAGAGCTCCTGTTTTGCCTGTAGCTGGTGTCCACGGACTTGCCGAACACCTTTCCAAGCTCATCTTTGGAATGCCCCCAAATGGTTAGTGTCTCTTTATTGTTAGAAACCACTTTGGAGCGGTTTGTTGAGACAAAAAATACATTGGTGACCATGTGCGGTTTGTCCCATTCGTTGTGAGCACGGACGTGTGCGATCACGCTGAGCCAATCTTTCAGGTAAGTGTCGTCCGTGCCAGTGAGGTCGTCAGGGTCTTGAAGGCGGGGAACAATGATGAGTGGCGTGGAGGATCAAGGGCTCGTTGGTAGACAGCGCGTGGCGCCGATCATTTAGCCAGCTCGGAAGTTCCGTGCTGGGAGGAAGGCACGCTGGCCATTTGCACAGGAAATAAAAATTCCACCCCACTAAAGCTGTGACGTGACAACTCAGAGATAGGTTTTCAGAAGACAGGAGTATTTACAAAATACACATTAGTCACCGGCTCAGAGCAGGTTGACGGCTCAAAACCAGTCGTCTTCAAACTTCCTCTCCGTGCTCATCCTTTCCGTCGGTCCTTCTACCGCAAAATATACCCAGATAAAGAGAGATCGGGGCGTAGGCAGATATGCGGATAGGATTAGCTTCAGTTTCTGGCGATGCTGGCCAAGGTCTGTGACAATATAATAAATAAATTGTAATGAAGACAAGTGAAAGGACTGACGGACTTCGATCCTCCAATCCCTGCTCGGGTATGCGGTGGAAGCATCCAGCTAGCATCATCTCTAAGCGTCCCTGTGCGAAGAGCAGCGATCCCCTAACCGGTTTACCTGGCGAGAGAGGAGAGATCAAACTTTATTTAAAGCGGTCCATGTCCGGGCTGCCGAAAAGGGGTTTTGGTTCACGTGAAACAGACTGTGCTGATTCCAGCCTCTCGCTTTTACTACTTGTCAGTGATTAAACTGCCTTGCAAATGGTAGAGGGGCTGGCTACAAGGTCAACCAACCTGGAGCTTTGCAACCGCACGGTACCAATGTCGGTCAACCCCGTCGATGTCGCCAACAGCCACAGACCCGATGCCACCGGTCATATGCGCCGGCACCATCCGTCACCGTGAACTGCCCTTTTTCAAGGGCAAATGTGATTATTTTGCCGAGGTTTGGTGTCCAAATACGATCGAGTAAGCGTCTACAACAAATGGGATGATAAAGCTAAGCTAAGCAACGTTGAGTTTAAATGCAGAGCATTTCAGTAACTCATGATGTCACCCGCGTTGACGTCCGTAGTCCGCACCGTCGTTGCCCCCTACACTATATAAAAAAAATACCATCCTGCGCCCGGTTTCGATCCCTCGACCCTGCGGGCGGAACGCAATGTACATGGTGCTCTACCCATTGCGCCACAAAGCCGACACAGAATGGGAGGCTACGAACGTGCCTTATATCCTTGACTCATTCAAACTACGTCAAGAAGCTGCTGATACAACGCATTCACTACCACCAACTCCCCAAACACTAAACGTTAACGCAATAACACCCACCCCCTATGCGACGCATTTACTCGAGTCCCCTCGCGAGGAGATGGGACCACCAAAAACAACGCGTTGTGGACTGCGCAGTAAGGTGCCGGCACGTGCGAGAACTGGTCGCGCTGTTCGTTCCAGGCAGGGGGGCGCGCGAGCACTGCGAAGGCGGGAAATTTGAAATGCTTTGGACAAACCTCCGTTCAATTCATCAAGAGAGAAGTGAGACAGGGAGGCGAAGAGCGTGATGAGTGTAGCAGTAAGCGGATAGCGGTGCCACAGGCCGTTATGGCGAATCACTGCTCTGGATTTACGACAGCTTTCACGTTGAGTGGAACGGCTTTAATTTTTTACCTTACGGAAGTGCGTGGTGTGTGGTTTCGGAGCAACGAGAGGACCACACGTGGGGCGAATTGAAATCCCGCTTTGGAGAGGCGTTCGAGCGGCCGGCGGTACGGAAACTTTAGGAGAACAGTGGTCTACGCGGACGAGCGCAGCAGCCCGGCGAGAATTTTATGAGCTATATTAAAGACGTTGTGGATCTCTGCAGGCGTGCCAAGATGGTATGTATGATCAAGAAAAGATTCGCCACATCTTGAAGGAAATTGAAGACGACGCGTTTCAGATTTTATTGTCCTGTTGCGACCGGGCGGGGGCACCCGATCCGAGCTCTGTGGCCTCCGACATACGAGTGGTAGCGTGTATGAAGCGAGCGGCAGCCGCTGTTGCAGCCGTGAAGAAGTCCAAAAGCCGTAGGCTAACATAACTGTTTACCTCATAGCGAGAGGTGAGGCGAAGCCAAAAAACAATGCCCCGACGGGCGAGGTTACAACACAGGACTCGAGCAGAGCGACAGCATGGATTCGCTGCTCTAATAGGAATGGAGTTACAGCGCTTGGGGCTTCTATTTATACCCAAAAGACGTAACGGTCAAAACGCCAACAAGCGGCAACACGCCACGAACGTCACAGACACACACACGCTCTTTCCAGAGTTCGTGACAGTCGGTAGCCTCGGCGCACGTTGAGTCCGAGAGAGGGGAGAGAGGAGGACTCCGCCGCGATCGACGGGGCCTCTGTGTCCTTGAAACGCGTTGAAACGTGCCCCGCCGGGCCGGCAACCGTCGAAGTTTGAAACGCGTTGAAAGCGAGGCGTCTGGCCCGGCTTGTCGAACTTGAATGTTGAATGACATGCTGGCGCCTGACGGCTGAAAGGCGCACGCAGTGGCTTCGCCGCACTGCAGAGCAGTGATGCGGGAAAGTACGGCGGCGCTGGCCGATTCGTAACAGTCCAAAGACTGTGGCTGAGGTCGGAACCTCTGCCAATGCTATTAGGAGCTGCGGCGACAAAGGGTTTTCGTTCGACAATCACTTGGGACGAGCGGAGAACATCCAAGTTTGCCGTTCATTTCCGAACAAGGGTCGCTTGAATGAAGATTAAGGACTTCGTCGGGAAGAGGTCGCTCGGCAAATTTCGCTAGTGCCATTTGTGGAGAAGCCCTCACCGAGTTTGCTTCAAGCTCTTCAGCACACCATCAGGAAGCAGGTCGCCGAGGCCCTATCACCTGCACACCAGTCAACTACACCCACACCTCCCAGCTGACTGTTCCACCATGGGACTGAAGCCCCTCCAATGATCGCTACATTGAGTACGCCGGAATGCGCGGCAAGGGCTGCCCGCCACTTGTCCACTCGCTTTGGCCCCTCGTTTGGACCCTACATACCAGTGCCTGTGCCGTTCACTACTAAACCAGTTTCCCAGTTTCGCTTGCCCGTGTCATTGGCTGTACAGAGGCGAATCCGTGGCGTACTCAGAACAACTGACGTATATTCTTTTCCGGTCATCTCCCTGGACATGTGGCACGTTACGGTCGTCGTGCCATGCAGCATGCTGAAGCATCTCACAGTCTAGTCTATGTTTCCCGGCAAGCTCACCGTCGCATACCTGCGGGGCCGCCACCACCATCCTTTGAATCCGACCATCAGACGTTCGCAAGTCACCGATCGCTTCTGTCACCGCTCCCTCTCTCCTATGCGTCGTCACTCGTGCCTTTCGGCGCAGACTGACGACGCATACTAACAACTAACTGCGTATGCAGTTTACTAGTAGTTCCGCAGTTAGTTCCGGAGGAACTAACTGCGTATGCAGGAAAATGTTAGTCCTCCTTTATCTCCGAATAATGTCGTCGACGTAGTTGTTGAAGGAGTTCCTGTTCTTGCTCTTGTCGATACTTGTGGCACGATTTCTGTTATGAGTGTGAAACTATGCCGCTATCTGAAAAAGGTTATGACGCCACTGTCGGGACTTTCGCTCCGAACTGCATGTGCAGAACATGTTTCACCACTGGCTGCAGGTACTGCCAGAGTAGTGATCCATGACACTGTCTACGCCGTAGAATTGTAGTTTTGTCTTCATGCTCCCATGATGGTATTCTTGGATGGGGACTCATGTTAAGCCATAACGCAGTGATCGATTGTGCTAAGGCTGAGATTGGAAACTTATTTCGCAGAGCCGATCCCGCCGCTGTCTGAGGATTTTTTTTGTTAATGGAAAGATTACCGTGGACGAAGACTTCGATATCCTGCAGCTCAGTTCCGTGATGGTTGACCTTGTTAGTGCGCCCATACCCGATGGACCTGTGGTTTTATACCACCCTACATTTTTGTCCGCCGGAAGGAGTTGCCACTACCCATTAGCCATTCTGACAGTGCAAGGTGGGCGTACGAAATGTTTATCTCTAATCAAACCCACCGTTCTGTCAGCCGGCTCCATGGAGAGTCAATCGGCCATGTAAACTAGTGCTCCATCAGCAGCTTCAGCAGGTTGAGATGATCCGACTGCTCTTTCCCTCACTGGCCCTGGATCGTCCCTTTCTACCGACGCTTCCCTGTCCACCGACGTGTTCACGAAGTCCCTGGACGCCGATTTGGATCCACGCAAACGCACGCAGCTTCTCATCCTTCTTCACAAGTTCCGTTCTTCATTCACTGTGCACAATCCTTAGGTAAAATGTCAGCTCGCAAATCACATCGACACAGGGCTATCGCGCTCCCTCACGACAGCGACCCTACCGTGTGTAGGGTTGGAGCGAGGCGTATTAGTGAACACGTAGATGACATGCTACAGCGTGGCGTCACGGTTCGGCCGTCCCAAAGCCCATGGTCGTCGCCTGTGGAGCTCGTAACGAAAAAAGATGGGTCTTTACGGTTCTGTTTGACTACCGCCACCGAAATAAATTACACTCAAGGGAGTTTATCTGCTCCCTCGCATCGACGACGCTCTCGATTGTTACAAGGTGCAGAATTATTGTCGTCGCTTGATTCGCGCTCGGGCTACTGGCAAGTTCTGGTTGCGGAATCGAACCGCCCCCAAACCACCTTTACCCGGTCGGTTTATATGAATTCAACGTCATGCCATTTGGCATATGCAACGCGCCTGCCACATTTCAGAGAATGATGGATAACATCTTGCGTGGTCTCAAATGGCACATATGTCTTTGTTATTTAAAACGACGTCGTCGTATTCACTTCCGATTTTGAACACATCTAATTCGTCCTCCACCAGATCCTGATGTGTCTCACCGATGCAGCCTCCAACTGAGCCTAAAGAAGTGTCGTTTTGGTGCGCGCAAGTTGACTATTTCGGCCCCGTTGTTTCAAAAGATGGCGCGTAACCTGATCCCGACAAGCTACGTGCTGTCGCCGACTTTCCCTAGTTGACTTCATGAAAACCCTCCACAGCTTCATCGTGCTCTGTTCCTATTTCCAACGCTTCGTCAGAAATCTCGCTACCATAGTAGCCCCCCTAACAAGACTGCTCAACGGCGATAACGATCTTTCTGATTGGCTATCAGTGCGATGCAGCATTTTCCTCCTTGCGACGCTCAGTTAATCTCGCCACCTATCCTCCGGCATTACGACGCAGCAGTTCCTACTGAGGTGCACACCACACCAGTGGTGTCGGTCTCGGTGCAACGGAAGCCCAACTACGACGAATATGTCGTAGCTCATGGAAGTCGAACTCTCACCAAAGCTGAGCGGAACTATTCCGTGATTGATAAGGAGTGCCTGGCCATAGTCTGGGTGCTCGCCGAATTCCGCCCGTACATTTATGCGCCCCTTTGATGCTGTTAACCGACCGCGACGCATTGGTGCCGGCTGTCGTCTCTCAACGACCCCATGGGGCAACTTGCTCGTTGGGCCCTCTGTCTACAAGAATTCCACATTCGCGTTATGTATCGATCCGGACGCAAGCACTCTGAGGCCGACGCCCTCTCTCGCTCCCTGTGTATGCTGGCCCGCAACACCTCGCGTAGCGGACTCTCCCTTGTCATCGCTTACTCTCTAGACATGGCTTCCCAGCAGCAAGAAGATGCATGGACTCGCTACTAAAGTCAAACTCCTGCCTTCACCGTCGAACCTACCTCAGCCTAGAGCCCTGCGTCACCAGGCTGGCTTACTTTGCCATTCCCGACAACCTCTTCTACCGCCGCAACTACATGCCGGGCGGCCGCAAGTGGCTCCTTGTGGTCCCACGGAGCCTCCACGTGGAAGTGTGTGCCACTTACCATGATGATCCGTAGAGTGCTCACGCGGGACTCTTGAAGACCTATACCAGACTACGTCAAAGACGCTATTGGCATGATATGTACAGCTTTGTGCGAAGAATTCGTTCGTGACTGTACTGATTGCCAACGACGTAAGCCCGCCTGTCCCTGAGCCGGCTGGGTCCGCTGCAGCCCCTACCGTATCCGCGTTCGTTCGTATGAGCGTGTTGGCATTGACCTATACGGCCCTCTGCCATACACTTCTGGTAACCGTTGGATAATTGTGGCAGTAGATTGCCTCACGCGCTATGCCGAAACAGCAGCGCTAGCTTCCCGCTTCCATGGCACGTGAGGTTGTGCATTCATTCTGCACTCCCTCGTCCTACGCCACGGTGCCCCACGGGAACTCCTCAGCGATAGGGGGCGTGTATTCCTCTCTCAGGCCACCGAAGCGCTCCTCACAGAATGCAAAATGGTGCACCGCACCACATCCGCTTACCATCCCCAAACCAATGGACTGGCAGACAGATTCAACCGCACGCTCGGGGACATATCGCAAAGTACGTCGCACCCGACCATTCGAACTGGGACTGCGTGCTACCATTGTAACGTTCTCTTACAATAACGGCCGTGCAGACCACTACACGTTTTTCACCATTCTTTTTGCTATAGGACGGGAGCCATAGTGTACAATGGATACCATCCTTCCCTACAAGCCCTGATCCATCCAAATGCCATCTTCTTTCCAACGCGACGCGCACGCAGAAGAGTGCTGCCGGCTTGCACGTTCGTTTACGTCGAACGACCAAGCTCAACAGAAGCACCGTCATACCAGGAGCACTTGTCACCTTCTTACTTGCTGCGATCTCGCTTGGCTGTGGATACCATCTTCTACTCCTGGTCTCTCCTGAAAGCTTGTTTCTAAACACCACGTCCTCTACCATGTCGTCCATTCTTCCTCCCCATTACTTATGTTGTTTGTGAACTGCTGACGCCATCGGATGACCTTCGCCGTCGCGGCCGCAAAACCATGCACGTCCCTCGCTAAAGCCCTATTACGATCCTATTGTGCTGCACTCACCGTAGGTCGCCAGGATAGCTCTCTCTTCGGCGGGGGTGATTTTAATGAAGAGAAGTTAAAGGACGAATGGACCTCGATCGTCCAATCCCTGCTCGGGTATGCGCCAGAAGCATCCAGCTAGCATCATCTCTGTGCGGCCCTGTGCGAAGAGCAGCGATCCCCTACCGGTTGCGTGTTTCCAAACGCCTCGCTGCACAGAGCACGCACGTGACATGTGTGATGTCACTGCGCGCGCTATTCTTTTAGGCTCCTGCTAAAACAAACCCACCGTTCTGGCTCTGTAGCCCCGACGTAGAGCCCTGAGTGCTGGCGCTGACGACTTGGGTTCGAGGCCCAGCAGGTCGATCTCGTGGGTATTTTTTTTAATTGCGTATATTTTCCTAAATATAATTTTTTTTTAAATTTCAAATATACGCTTTGTTTTTGTTAATAATGGTGATTTGGTATGTTTTAGGTTGCTTTAGGCTTGGACGCAGCCAATGACCACGTTGAATTACCGTTTTCATCGCGAGGACAGACATGTCACGTGGGTGCTCTGTGCAGCGAAGCGTTTGGAAATACGATAACTGGTTCACCTGGAACAGACTGTGCTGATTCCCGCCTCTCGCTTTTACTACTACTACTAGTTAATGATTACACCGCATTACAAAATGAAACCAATCATATGATTAGTTTAAAACGTTCAGCGTTTCATTTGCTTGGCAAGCAATTTACCTCAAATTAACTAATCCGTTGACTGAGTCTCATTTTATCTTCACTCGTGGGGAACCATCGCACGGTGTATTGTAGAGATGCGTCGCTCAGGAGTGATCCGGATCTTTTGATCCGCTCTTTTTGAAGAACGAGTGAGCCGTGGCTCAGTAAAAGTGAGCGGCGTCTTTTGAAGAGAGGGATCCCCTTCTTGCCCCTCAGTGATCCGTGTCGAACCGGGCGAGCCACAGCCCCACAGCACAGCAAACCATGGAGAAAGAGCCAACGGAGCCGAAAAGCCGGGTCAAAGCTATCTGCGCCACCTATTGCCGGCGCGAGAAAGCAACTCCACTGCCGGGCCAGCTGGGCTAATTTTCCAAATCCTCCAGCGCCCCCTGTCGTGGGAGCAGACAATTCGAGCCAGGAGAACCGGATGCAGTTTTGACCCGCTATTCGCTCTTCCGGCTCTTCCGCTCAGTTACGGAGCCGAAGAACCGAAGACCCGGGTCAAATGAGCCGTCTCTCTGCGCCATCTATTATCGGCGCGGAAAAGCAACTGTACTGCCTGGCCAGCTGGGGTCAATTTTTCAAATTCGACTAGCGCGCCTCCTGTCGTGGGAGCAGACAATTCAGTCAGGAGAACGGATGCAGTTTTGACCCGTTCTTCGGCTCTTCCGGCTCTTCCGCTCAGTTACTGAACCGAAGACCCGGGTCAATGAGCCGTCTCTCTGCGCCATCTATTGTCGGGGCGAGAAAGCCAACTGTACTGCCGGGCCAGCTTGGCTAATTTCTCAAATTCCTCCAGCGCGCCCCTCGTCGTGGGAGCAGACAATTCGAGTCAGAAGAAGCGGATGCAGTTTTGACCCGTTCTTCAGCTCTTCCGGCTCTTCCCGCTCAGTTACTGAACCGATCGAAGAGCCGAAGAACGGCTCCCCTCTCTTTTCGAGAGCCGCTCTTCTCGAAGCAGATCTTCTGAGGCGCCATTTGGGAACCGCGGCGGCGGGCGGCGGTGGCGGCGGTGAATGACAGATCGGGAGGCCACCATGGCAGCAGTGAAGGAACTGCGTCTGTATTTCGAAGTAACAGGAAAATAAATTCCTGTGACCATATCATTCACCACAGTTACATTTGTGCGTGCAGCTGTTGTCCGAGTCAGGAACGAGGCGGATCTTCTCAACCGCTCAGTTCCCCGGAGATTCTCGGCTCCCGGCGGTTCTTTGGCAGAGCGCTCTTCTAAGAACCGAACGTGCAGCGGCTGCTCGCTCGATTAGAGAATCGTGCTGAGCATGGCTCTGACGAGTCGTGTCGGCACGTTCCGGTAGAGTTATTAGAGGCGTATCGGCCGACCCAGCTGGGTCTTGTGTGCAACTTTCGCGTCATCTATTATCGCTGCCAGAAAGCGGACCCGTCGACCTCGCTTCGAATAAACTGAAACAAGTGTTGTCACCACCACAATATTAAAATTAGTTTCCTTGTATTAATTGTCCAGAATACTTTTTTTCTGCGCCACAGCTCACTCAGTAGAGATGATATTTGCGGGGTTATAAAGTTGACAAAAGTTGCATTTTTTTCTTATTATACCCGAGAGTGATTCTGAAATACCACTTACACATAAAACCTTTGTAATGATGGTGATGGCCAATTCTTTTCAGTACAAATACCACCGGATGTTACAAAATAAATGACTCAATAACAATTAAGTAATAATTTAGATTATGCATGCTTAACACAGGTTACAGACCTAAATGAACCGCTGAACCGTTCCAATGAACCGGTTCACTTCAGTGAACTGAGCCGCTCTGAGCCGCTCCCTGAAGTGAGCCGTTTTTTCCATCTCTTGTGTATTGTGTAGTGTCCTTATTTCCGGTCACAAAAAAACCTCGAAACAATTTACTCCAATATAATAAAACCGCGTGAGAATTTGGTAAAATGATGGCAATTAAAATTTGCAGGTATTTGATAAAAATATTTGTTGTTTTTGCAGAACACATGAAGCAAAGTGTTGTGTTATTTCAAACTTGAGAAGTATTAGATAAATTTTCCAATTTTTTATGTTTTCCTTGGTATTATACATGTAATTTTTAAATTGAACTTATAAGAAATCGCGTGTCAAAATTTAATTGCAGTTATAATTAAGTTGATGGCTGAAATGTGAAATATGTTTAAGTGACAGATACTGCATGAACACCGCACATAACGGAGTGGACGACTAGTGTCGCGGAGACCACTACAATATTACTGCGACCAATGTACTTTGCTAGGCTTTGAGAAGGGTAAATACAAGAAAGTGATGGCGAAATGTAAGCTGTGAACACACAAAAATTGAAGTTTCAAAAAACAAACCGGAATCTTTCACTAGCTGTTACTGTTGTCCTCTTTGTGTCGTAACCCAAAAAACAAGTTATCTGTATGGGCGCATCCACGGAAAATTTGAAATACTTTCTGAGGGAATAGAAAAAGCCAACGGTGTAAAGAAGTGCACTGGTGAGAATTTGTCTTTATTCAACGGGAAATACCGCGGGAGTTGATGTATCCTGTTTTAGCAAAGAAATTTATCATAGGCCTCGTGCGCTGGGAGTTTTGGCGACATGCAGCGCCCCTAGTGGCCGACGCCTCTGGGTAGTACAAAAGCAGACGACCCTCGCCGCCCTCCATGTGTTTTCAATTACAAGCCAGAGTGAAAGTTCGTTGTTCTTAGTTTAATCACTTTGTGGCGCGTTTAAATGACTGCATACTGTATGAATAGCCCTTAAAGTACTTGCAGAGGCTAAACAAAATAATATCCGCTAAAACAAGCCGTTTATCGCCTTTCTTTTGAGCGAGCTGTCGCGGTCGTCGCGGCGTGGGACAGTATCGCCAGGTCGGCCAGGGTGTTCTAACTTCCTGACGACCATTAGAGTTATTTCTTCTTGCGTGCGGTGAACAAAGGAAAGTTTCACGAGTAGCATAAACACGGAACGCTGCTTGTAACTGCAAAAGGTAAATGCAAGCGAACGCAAGAATTGCGTAGCCGACTCAGCTGACACCTGCTGGCCTGGCACCGCCTGGAAAACTAGTGGAAATTGTGTTTTGTATTTTCGCAAAATAAATTATTCTTGCGTAAACGTTTCATGCCGCACGATTTACGAACGGCAGGGTACATGTATACAAGCGAGTATGTGAGGCAATAGCGTCAAATAAACAAATTAAGCGCTATTAAAGGACGCAAAACAAGCACCAAATCGCACGCCTGCCTGCCTGCAAAGATATGTACTTCTATTTGCATAACATAACAGCCGCATACACGGCGCGCAGCCCGAATATTTACATACGATCAATCACTGACTCTGTTGGTTATCTTCTAGTGCAGGGGTCGTCGCTAAGAATCTGAACGCCGACATGCGAGTTGTCCTAAACTGGAGTTAGGCTGCGAGACAAGAACAGAGAATTGGTCGTTTCCAGTTGAATTGTCCCCCATCTTCACACTTCACCAGTTTATTGTCAAATATTATTGGCAATTCGCTATTCTTCTTTTTTTTGCGTTCAAAGCCCCCCTCCTCCTCCCACCCGATTTGCCGTCCAGCCCTCCGCCGTGTCGGCTGCATGCAACTCCGCCCTACAATTCAAAACGTTGCTGACCCTCATTCTAGCCTATTAAGTGCGAACTGGGAATATATAATGCAAGAGCGTAATTAAGTAAAGTGAGAGCAAACAAGTAAAGCGAGCGGCCTCTCAGTTCGCCCGACCACCTTGTTTTAGCCGCCACTAATTTCGGAATCGCAAAACAGATTTCACGCTTCTGACGCTCGCTGCATTTTGTCACGGAGACACGCAACAAAACGGCAAGCTAATGCTGCACCATGTATTCGTAACGGCGTCGCAAACGAGCACTGTTTAATGAAAGTGCACGCATATATTGCAGGTACGCAAAAGAGCGGCGCACAGCAGGCAAGCCGGCGGTCCGCCGGACTCGCTGGCTTTTTAAAGCGCGATCATCGCCGATTGCGTCCCTCTTATTTTTTGATCGGCTGTTGTTGAAAAGTCCTTGTCACCTAGAGTATTAGTTTAAACTAGAAGTTTCACTTCAAATGGTCAGTGAACCTGCGAGTGGGAGAGCGCCGTCACCGTCCCGGCACTTTCGTCGGCGCTGTAAACGTATTTAGCGCTGCAAAGCTTTTTCCCCTAATGCCAAGTTGATCGCTGGATGAGAGCGGACTCGTCGGGGATGGGCTGGTGACCATGTCGCAAAGCAATCGGGAACATCGAGCTCATTTTGCTTCTGTCAACACGCGATCCTATGGGACCCGCGCAGCTTTGTACTACCCGGAAGTACTCCCCGGAAGCCGCTTGCGCAGCGCCCCCTGGGCAGCGCAAGAGGCCTCTACGTGCTTTGCGCATTATATTGGGGCGGAAGGGATGGCAAACTAATGTGCTCAGAAATTGTTTTCAAATGAGTAGGTGACTGCATGCATACAATGTCCGTTCTCTGAGACATTTTCAGGATAAAAAGGAGTGAAAGATCCACGAAAAAAAAAAATACAACGCTATCTAAGTAAACCTTTGTGCATAGTCTAATTTCTGGTCTAAATGTAAGCGAAAATAATGGTGTTTAATATTAGGCACTCCTTAAACTATGCCGTCACCATAGTAACATTTTTGTCAACTTTCAGTGAACTATGTATCGAAATTTTCAAATTGTAAAATACCCCTTGTTCTACCCGAACGTTATTGAATGAACGACCGATCTGCAAAATGGGCAAAGCATAATAAACTTTTCACGCAGTAATATGGCGTACCAATATGACCGGTTATACTGTTCCAAAAATGGGTTGTTTGAGTAATTATGAAAGAAAATCTGGACCCCGACAGAATCTGCTCAGGCACTCCGCAAGTGGAAATGTTTAACGTGCATTGTTTTCAGTTGTGGAGCTGGCAAACGGCTTCAGAAAAACTGGTATGCGCCATTAACAGTTCCCAAGTTTCCAACTTCTCAGCGATACTTTCGTACAAATCGTGCCCACAAGCGAACATTGCAGAATGCATTGCTTCCAATATGCATTGCAGCCAAGAAAATCAGCAATAAATTCTTGAATGTTTCATTTTGCTTTTTCCTGTCTGTGATCGCACTAGATTAATAAAAAATTTCACTCCGTACAATATTGCTCTGACATGTGTTATCTCTTTATATTATCATAAAGCTTGAAGCCATATTGGCAACCCTTCTGCCTTTCCGCTAGCCCCTCCCTCAAGATGAATTCACTGCAGCCTTCGCAAAAACTATGGAGGGATATCAGCAGGTGGGGAAATCGCCACCTATAGTGCCCTGTTATTGTGCACAATTACCTAAATTTGCAGTTTCTTTCCTCAGCCTTTCTGTGAATATAAATTCATTTCTCCATTTTTTTCTCAGTCTTGTCGAGGGTTGAGCGTCCTGAGGCATTCGGAGCACAATTTCGCATAAATAGTACCAGTACGTTTCCTTCATCTTCTGGGTGATATTCGTTTCTCTCTTTCATCACGTCCAGCTTTTTTTTCACTCAATGCTCGAGAGCACGTTTTCACCTACTAATGTGACACTGCTTAAATATCATTGCTTACCAGACCGTATCGTGTACTAACGTTTGTCAGGAGCGGTCATTATATAGCATTCCCGCTTTTTTGTCTCATGCACCCTGGTTTCGTATCTTAGCGCAAGTCATCCGTATAGGCAAATAGGAAGCTTCTTCTCCGTTGCTCTTAAACTCCCTTCTCTCTGTAATGCTTTCCAGTAGTTCCCACGTTATAGTCGTCAATGTGAGCGGTGTTGATTCTAGTTATGAACTCTCATAACCTTCTGTAGCTACGCAACTGTTTTAGCCGTGCCTCTGCGGTAGCACATTCGATCAAGTACTGGAGGGCTCCTTAAGCCCGGGAGTTAACTCATTTAAATCTACCGAGGATGAAATTTCCTTACAATATGGGATATACGGAATAAAGGGTATACATTATGTACATAAAACAGGGAAATAAAGCCGCCGCGGTGGCCTAGCTGCTAAGGTTCTACAAACCATTCTTCGAATATCCTCGATCTTATCCTAACAACACACCCTGAACAATTTTCTTCTATCATTCACCTGCAAAGCCTCAGCGATCATGACGTCCTACATACCACTTTTTCTTGCTGTATACAACAGGGTAAAAAAATAAGGAAAACCTTAACCCTCTATGATAAAGGCGATTACGAAGGCATCACTCGCGAACTCTCCACTTTTGCCGACACCTTCATCCCAAGCTTTCTTCAGCGCTCTGTCGAATCGAACTGGCAAATGTTCAAGTCCGAGATGCTGCGACTAATGAAACTCTACATCCCCACTATTACCGTTACCGAGAGGCCTCAGTCACCGTGGTTTAACAGCACACTAAAGCGACTAAATAACAAAAAGAAGCGCTTCTTTCGATCAGCAAAAAAGGCTGGATCTAAAATCGCGTGGGATAAGTACTACAAAGCTGCAAAAGAGTATAATACGCTGACTACTAATGCCAAAGAAAAATTCTTTTCCACTACCCTGCCTGCCATGCTAGAAAATGACCCCAAGCGTTTCTGGAAAACAATTAACCCTAATAAACCCAATCTAATTTCCTTGCTCGACAACTCCGGCAACAGCGTCTCAGAAGTGAATTGTGCTGACGTTCTGAACAATTCTTTCTGTGCCGTTTTTAACCGCGAGCTTGCTAATAATCTTCCGGACGCGCCTTACCTTTCACATACCCCAATGCAAAGTATTATATTCGATCCTCATGGCATCGCTAAAGTGATTGACTCATTATCGAACTCGTCTTCAATAGGAATTGATGGCATCAATGCAAAAATCCTAAAGAACACTAACCACATAAGCAGCATCCTCTTATCACTCATATTTCAACAGTCACTTGACACAGGCTCTGTCCCAGAAGACTGGCGTATCGGGAAGATTACTCCGGTTTTCAAGAAAGGCGACCGGTCATCACCTAACAACTATCGCCCCATTTCCATTACCAGCGTATCTTCTAAAATCATGGAACATGTATTGTACTCCCATATAGTTTCCTTTCTATCATCTGTAAACTTCTTCCATCCAAATCAGCACGGTTTTCGTAAAAATTTATCTTGTGACACCCAGCTTGCCCTTTTTCTTCACGATTTGCATACTTATCTGGACAAAAACGTTCCCGTTGATGCACTATTCTTGGACTTCGAGAAGGCCTTCGATAAAGTACCTCACGCCCGGCTCCTACTCAAACTTTCCCGTTTTAAAACCTACACCCGGATGTTCTTAATTGGATACAAAATTTTTTAAACCACCGCAAGCAGTTTGTTCATGCGAATTCACACTCTTCCTGCTTATCCCCTGTACTCTCTGGTGTTTCCCCAGGGAACAGTGCTCGGCCCACTATTTTTCTAATTTACATTAATGATCTGCCCCTTACTGTCTCATCTAATATCCGTCTTTTCGCAGATGATTGCGTAATTTACCGTCCCATACTAACCTCAGACGATACCGCTATCCTTCACAAGACTTGTTTAATATCCAGGAATGGTGCCTAAAATGGCTAATGAAAATTAACGTTAGCAAGTCCTCATTAGTTTCCTTCAACCGACGTCGCAATTACATAAATTCCACGTATGTCTGCAATAACGCCGCAATTGTTGCCACTGACTCATTCAAGTACCTAGGTATTATCATCTCCCATGATCTAACTTTGACCCATCACATCAACTACATTACTAATTCCCGCTAACCGTGCCCTCGGCTTCTTGCGCAGAAATGTGTCCTCCGCTCCGACGGCAATAAAATTATTAGCGTAGAAAACCTTTGTCTTGCCAAAATTAGAGTACGCCGGTGCTGTCTTTGACCCGCATCAAGCTAACCTTTCGCACTCCATCGAATCCATTCAAAATCGTGCCGCGCGCTTCATTCTATCAGTATACTCTTTCCGTTCTAGCATCTCAGCATTGAACGTCAGCTCCACCTGCATCATTGGAATGCCGCCGCCCACATATCCCGACTCGGCCTTTATCACCGGTTTTTTTACTCTCTCAACCGCAATGACCAGATCATAGTTCCAGCGCATCGTATCTCTCGCCATTCTCACCCCAACGCCGTGTATGTCCCACGCACCCGAACCACAACTTTTCAACGTTCATTTTTATCTCACTGCGCACGAATGGAACAACCTTTCCGCCGACATTGCCCGCTATTACCAGTAACGCCATGTTCAAAAGTGCCATTGAAAATGCTTATCTCGACTAATAATCTTGTTTGTATTTGTTGCCATGCTGCTGATGTGTTTGCCCACCCCTCATGTAATAACCCCCCCGGGGGCCTTTGAGAGGTACTAATAAATAATAAAAAAAAGGTATTGTGCTGCTGAGCCAAAGGACAACCGGCTCGACTCTGTTATAACTCAATTGCCCAACGGGATGTGGCCCGCTACAGCCCGTGTCCTTGTAATTGTCTGCGTTTTTGTGCGACATCGAAATCAGTTCCAGTTATGAAATTTTGCAACATTTAACCAAGTGCTCCATCCTTAAACAAGTGCACTTTGTTTTAACAAGCCGGCAGGGTATCAGGGTACGGCCTTTGACACACCAAGAAAACTCTTATTTTATTACGCCGATTTTAGATCTTGCTAAAATTAACGTTACGGCCCGCAAAGGCCTGCTTTTTTGGCGTGTTTTCGCCACAGGCGTAGCTGGGGTACCGAGTATTCAGTGAATATCGCCAATATAAAAGATTAAAACGTGATGTCTCTTTAGTAGGACGTCAAAGGTTGAGAAGTACCTGGTGTGGCCGCTGAATGCTGGCAGACACTTTTATCAAAGCGAAGCCAGAAAAGCAGCGCCAGTAGCCGAGCACACGGCAGTGAGGCGAGTCTCAAACCGTGAATTGAGCTGCTTATAATAACGATACACACAAAATGATGCCACACGTTTTTTAAACAGGTTGTTGAATCACCTTTTGAGTGTTTCTTTACCCAACTTTGAAGAAAAATCGAGACTGGGTTGTTTTTTTATATTATGTTTAAAGGTACGCATTTTGAGAAAAATTACAGCACGGAATGTTTTTTTTGTGCGTATATTTATATTTTTATCGACTGTCCAAATTTGCAGATACGTTTACAGATATCTGGTCGACAATATCCATCTCTATACAAGTTCATCACAACTATAGAGACGGAGACAGGGGGCGTCCAAGTTATCGAAAATCTAGCGTCTGATGCGAAATTCGCAATTTTGATTCAAATTTTTTTGTTCATAACTAAGCGCAGAATTTGTTTTGGCCCCGTGTGTCAGTTTGGTGTAGTTTTGTTTTAAAAAAAAATTTAAACAGAACCATCAAACCTTGCCGTGCGGAAAGCCCCAAAGTTGGAACGAACTACAGTTACAGAAAATCAGGCGTCCCGCCGCCAATTTTGCAATTTTTTTTTCTCGCGAAGTACGCACGCAATACGGACAGCAGTGTTAAGCTATTCCTGGCTTTCGTGAAACAAAAAATATGGGAAAACCAAAATACGCGTGTTCACGCATGATTCTCTCTCGTAGAATCACCCTCCTATGCTCAAAGTTCGAGTAAGCGGCCGCAGATGGCCGCGCCTTTACAATGCCCGGAATCTCGACGATGACACGCAGAAATTGGGGCATACAAAAATCATTAAAAGCTACAGAGAAGGGAAAGTGAAGCCACCCACTCACCATACGGTAGCCCCCTATGGACAGGGCAGTTGCTTCTGCTGCGGAAATTCCCTTCATTCCGTCGACTGCTGCGTTTAACACCGACAGAGAGGTGGACAGAGGGAAGCACCCATGCGGAGGCGAAAGTTTGGTGGTGGGATTCTCTGGCCGTGCTTTCATCACCGTGCGATCCCAGCTACTCACGGGCAAAGTCAGCTCTGTTCGAAACTACTAAAGGTTACTAAACTCCTGGTTTGTTTGCAGATAGTAAACAAGCCTTGATTTAAAACTTGTAGTGTTGGTTACCACAGCGATCATTTGATCAACAGCAACTACAAAGAAAATACACTATAGCCCATGGTTGAGTTTTAAAGAAAAGTTTTCTTGCAAGACAATTTTTTTAATTGCGAATAAGGACAGGTACGAACACGGGAGCCGTTTTTAATATATTATATGTCGGTGTTATCCGCCTCGATTACAGTCACAGTTGAGCTTATTACTGTATTTTAGGACCTTGTATTCGTTGATGCCCTCCAGCCTTTAAAATAATGTCCGCTGTTCAGAATTTCTTATAATACCAGCAGTACACCTTACAGTGAACGGGCCGCAATTCTAGGCCCCGGCCCCGACCCGGACCGATAGAGAGACTGCCAGGCCCGTCCCGGGCCCGACAAATTTATAAAAATTGAGCCTGAGCCGGGCCCGAGCCCGACGAAGTTTAGAAATCTGAGCCCGAGCCCGGCCCGAGCCCGACAAACTTCTAAAATATGAGCTAGGCCCGTGCCCGCCAGAGTGTTGTTAAATATCATCCCTAGTCCGACAGGATATTAACATGAACTTGAAGAAGTTTGCTGTTAACCTAACAAGCGTAAGCACAAACGAATACGACTACTTTAGATTTAAATTTCCTTTAAACTTGGACCGAACTTAGAAGCTGTATTTTCCGTAGTCCTGTAGCTTCATTTGTCACTTCATTTGCAAGTCTTCGAAATCAAGGCACAGCCGAGGATACTTTAAATGATTCCGAGTAAGTGGATTTTTTAAATGCAGAGCATTTCAGTAACTCACGATGTCACCCGCGTTGGCGTCCGTAGTCCGCATCGCTCCCCCTACACTATATAAAAAAATAATACTTACCGGAGCCAGGTTTCCGAACCAACGACTCTGCTGGCGGAACGCAAGGTACATGGTACTCTACCCACTGCACCACAAAGCCGACACAGAATGGAAGGTTACGAACACGCCTTATATCCTTGACTCATTCAACCGTCGGCCACAGGTGCACCTTCTCCCCCGCGTCCTCCTCGCCTTCTCTCCGCTCGCAACGCCCTCTCTCGCCGCGTTCGGTTCGGGCCAAAGCCTTCTAGAAACTTCAAGGCCCCCGCGCCGCCTCCTCTCTCTGGCAGCTACGTCACGGTAGTGAATGGCCGAGTCGGATGGGGGAGGGCCCAGCCGGCGCGCGCAGCCTGCGCCGCTCCCAGCACCGCAAACCCCGCAAACGCGCTTATCATTCTTGGCTTGGCTTGGATGACGTGACTCTCACTGCGTCTACGGCTTGAAAATAATATTCCAGGGTCGCGCATGTGAACAACGATTTTTGTTTCTCGTTCAGTTTTACGCTCTTTTAATAATTAAGAATAGAAGAATACGCCTCTAGCTGGAAATAATATCATAATATAGACCGGTATATACAGGGTGTCCCAGATATGCACCAAGATAAAAAGAGTAAAGGCTAACTCAAAAAACCTATCATAATGTTCGATTGTGAAGAAGCGGTGAGTAATTTTTTCGTTAAGAGACTTAATTAACTAATTGTAATTAATTATCTAACTCGAGAAATACTGTCCTAATCACTAAAGTGTCAATGAGGCACTTAGGTACCGAGGGGCATCTAACTGCGGTATTTTCAGCGATGAACTAATTGCGTACACATTTATTCTGAGTGATAAAAGAAACCCGCGAAATATGAAAAATACCACGTGACGGCGCCTCCGCGCGCACCGTAAAGCAACGCCCTCAAACAGGCTGCCTCGAGTTAGCCAGAATGAAATAGACAAAAGAAGAAAGAAGAAATCGCGACCGAGTTTGTTCCTTATCTGCACACCGCGTCCCGTGAATCTTGCTGCTGCTGCTCTCTTCCATGCATGCTATTATCAAGGTGATGCGGCTGTCTCTTCCGGCGGGTAACACGCGAAGCAGTTGCTTTTCAATCAGCTTTGTTTGAGGACGCTGCTTTACAATGCGCGCGTAAGCGTCGTCACGTGGTATTTTTCATATTTCGCGGGTTTCCTTTATCAGTCAGAATAAATGATAACGCAATTAGTTCGTCGCTGAAAAATAGCGCAGTTAGATGCCCTTCGTGGTTACCTACAAGTGCCTCATTGACACTTTAGTGATTAGGCCAGTATTTCTCGAGTTAGATAATTAATTATAACTAATTAATTAAGTATCATTAACGAAAAAATTACTATCCGCTTTTTCACAGTACTGCAAACATTATGCACTAGGTTTTCTTTTAGTTAGGCAATTTCTCTTTTTTTAAATCATGGTGCATGATAGCTGGGACCAACCCCTGTATAGATATGTAGTCTTCATATCCGATTCGCGTGAAGAGTTGAGCTTAACTGCGTCAGTTGCTGGCAACACTTGCTCATGCTCCTGGTCGTTTTTGTCATGTTTTCGTCACTCGTGGTTTTTGTAACGTTGTTAGTTACATCCTCCCTGTTCTGTGTTGTTACCTGCAACGTTTCTTTTGTGGGGACTTCCTTTGTTTTGTGTCTTCATCCGTTCGAACCAAGGGGATTATCCTTGGTTCGAACGCAACGATGCCTGGCGGTTGCTGTGGCGCCCAACTGCAAATCAAATTATGACGGCGGTGCAAGTGTCCGAGTGCACAGATTTCCTACTGACCCGACGATGCGGGCAGCATGGACCAGAGCTGTTCCCCGGAAAGACTTCTTGCCAACGAAGTACACAGTGGTAAGCATTCCTTTCTGCATCATTACTCCGTGTTCTCAGACAAGAAGCTTTCGTCGCGCGATTTATCTGCTGGCGGGTTGCAAATGCATCATTTGAGTTACTCACGGCACCATCGCACGTGCTCACGATCTTCATTTCTTCCGCTGAGAGACAGGGTCTTTGAACTTGTCGGTGCGCTCTTGATATTATTGCCGTGTTTTGTCCAGTTTCATGCTCATTTGATTTTTATTTTATTTCAGCTCTGTGAAAAGCATTTCCTGCCAACAGATTACGTGAACACAACTGCCTACACAGATGTCAAAACTGGAAAAGTCGTCGAAGTTCCCCTGAAAACTGTTCGCCTGAAACAAACTTCAGTTCCAAGTTTGTTTCCGAAGTGCCCAGCATATTTATCCCGACCACAAGCGCAGTTCGGGAAGCACCGGAGAGAAAAGGATGCGCTTGGAAGCAGCTTCTTTGCAAGAGGCAATAAGGCTTTTCGGAGCAGACTCAAGCTGAAGAGGAGGCCAAAAACAGAATAAGTGATTTCTCCAACTTGCTCGACGCCTTGACAAGCCTTCAAAACTCGACTTCTGGACTATTATCAACAGGGACGGGAAGGTTTTTTTCTTGGATTTGGAACTTCATTCTGCTCCTGCAGTCCGTTCGTCGGTGATTGTGTCGTCGGACCTTCACGTAGAAGTGTTTTTTGGTGAAACCCGCTTGAGCAAGTGTGGTGACGTGCTTGTCCCTGATAAGCTGTGTGACCTGAGAGATCTGAAAGCAGTGCTACATACGATTGAAGAGTTTCACAGGAGTATCTGCACTGAGCCTTCTCAGAAGATACGTAATCTTCTGCAATTGGTAGCAACTTTACTGGATGAAGTGAGTGGTGAACATTTTGCATGCAAATTGCAAGATTGGCATTTGGAGGTGCTAAAATTTTTGAAAAGCCAAGTTGATCTTGTCTTAAACAATGCTAACCGATATTCCCCCCGATTTTTTGGTCTTTGCCAGCCTTTTTTACACGATTTCACCCCATGCTTACAAGTTTTGAGAAGTTCAATGAAACTTAAGTTGCCGCACCCTGACACAATCAGAAGGCTGTGTTCGTCATATGATGTAAGTCCTGCAACAGAGCAACAGGAGTCTAACTTTCTTTCTTATGCGAAGCGGGTTGTGACACCTACAAAGAGCATGAACGGACCGTAACTTTAATGATAGATGAAGTGCACCTTCAAGCATATTTTGACTACAAGGCTGGCTTCGTGACTGGGGCTGCTGCTAATTCATCAAACCCATGCAAAAACAGCCCACGTCTTCATGGTCCAGAGCTTGCTTTCTCCAAACAAAGATGTTGTGCACATCTTACCGTTGCACAAATTGATGCTAGAATGCTGCATGACCTTCTTCGGAACTTATTATTGACCTGGAGGCAACTGGTTTCAGAATCGTAGCACTGATATCAGACCAATAACTCCATTAACAGAAAAGCTATCTCATTCTTTGCTAAGCCCGCAAGTCTCAGCATTGTCTACCAGCATCCTGCCGATCCATCGCGCCCCCTGTTTTTTGTGGTAGACCCGGTTCACTTACTTAAGTGCATTAGGAATAACTGGCTGAATCAGCGCAACAGTGGAAAGTGCATGTACTTTCCGGACCCAGAAAGT
The DNA here is from genome assembly GCA_013339765.2 of Haemaphysalis longicornis. Classification (NCBI taxonomy): domain Eukaryota; kingdom Metazoa; phylum Arthropoda; class Arachnida; order Ixodida; family Ixodidae; genus Haemaphysalis; species Haemaphysalis longicornis. The sequence goes on from JABSTR010000092.1 coordinate 26,591, forward strand.
ACGGATGCCAAACCAAAGATACTTACAAGCATCCTTTAAAGTGTTGTGTCAGCTTGCACGAAACTGAAAAAAATGAGCTCTTAAAGATAGCGCCAACGCTTACCTTAAAAGCACTGAACCCATCAAACATGGAGCGCCAGAAGAACGTGAAACTAGCCCCTGAAGGTTTTTAGCTCGTCCACTGTCGCTGCTCTGAACACCAATTTCATTGCAGCATGCACAGGAAACGTCCCAAAATACATTGATACCATTTTGAGGTGGTGGAATGTAGTGAACGTTAAGACACCGGAAAAAAAGGACAGCGGCTTCGAAATGAGTTGCAGGGGCCCATAACGTCATCCTCGTGTCCTCAGCTCGAATACCTGAGCACTGTAGTTCGCTGGCTCGACCACTGGGCAAGCCTCAAGCATGGTAATGGCCACCTGACACGTGAAACGCACTCTGCTTTTAGCCATACAACCCACGCCTTGTACGAACTCGCCAAATACTGCTTGGAAGAGCTTCGTTTCACTTACGTTCTCTTAGGGAAATTTCAAACCGATAGCCTGGAGGATCGGTTTGGAAAGTACCGGCAGTTGTCAGGGGCCAACTACCATGTATCCATAAGGCAAATATATGAGTCAGAGACGAAGTTACGTTTGCAAAGAGTTTTAGATTTCCCTGAGTTGGACCAGTTAGACATGCTGCCAGCATCACGTGTGTCGAAGGTAGATGTGCATTCATTGCAGCGTCAGTTTCGTGTCTCCGTGACAGATTCTGACATTGAGGCAAAAGCTTCGAGGCTGCCGGCAGTAACCTATGTGGCTGGCTATTGCGCCCATGCTGCTTTGAAGAAGCTAAGATGCACGGCGTGTAGGGAAAACCTTGTTCTGCAAGATGTGGACTTGGATAATGCAGAAAATGCATTAATTGCAAACATGTCCAGAGGCGGGCTGAAGTTCCCACGAGCCTCTGTTGTAAATGCTGTGCTTTTCACTGAAATTGTTCTGGACAGACTTAGGGCACCAGAGCATTCCCCACAGTTTTTCAGTCTTCCTAGGCAAAAGGATGCGCTTGTGGGCCTTGTATTTTCAGTCCTTGGAGACGTTGAGGACCTGGATACATGTGATTTTGGTCACACAGCAGAGGAGGTGGTGGAACTTGTCGTGAGTGCTGCAGCGAATACATTGTTGAACGATTTGTGCCCCAGAGAAAATGATAAATTGTCCCATGCCAAGAACGAACGAAAACTAAAATCCTTGAAGGCTTGAAAAGTGCTACTCATTTGTTGTCTACTATTTGTGTACATAGTTGTGTTCTGTTTAGCTATATTGTTACAAACGTACCAGATGGCATAGTGTTGCGTAACTAACACGGAAACAATATGTATGCTTGTGTATACCGTTTTGCTTGTATGCCTTTTTTTTAACATTCATGCATCAAGCTACTATTTCTTTTGTGTATGTGTCTTCTTTAGTGAGAAAGCAGGAAGAACTACTGTGAAGGCTTGTTTTGTGACAAGTTTGTGCATTGAAGCTGTCATGTTGGTAAATTGTTTTCAGTGAACGACCCTTTAATTGGATTGTGAAGAAAAACTGAATAATAAATGTACCTTTCGTGCCATTCTTTCAGCATCACATTTGTTTATATTCACGAAGTAAATTTTTTCTGGGCCTTCAAAATCTTCCTTTGCTATTCAATACCCCAGAAAGGGGGCTGTGAAAATGAACACCATTCTGCAGAAATAACTTCAGTCTTGACAAAAATGATCTAATAGCATGCAGGACAGTAAGAGTGCTGGCCAAGTCCTTTTGAGGATATACACAATGGATGTAAGTAGTACAGAATTTCACTTCTTTATGGTGGTGTTGAGCGGGAAGAACCAACCAGCGTCAATTATTTCTGTGGCAGTTCTACATCTTATGCAGTGGAAGGGAAAGAAGTATTGACTTGGATAGGTTGGTATTACTTCCTGGACAGTGGTGAATTTTAAAACCATACATGTTACGACACGCACTGGCTGTGCCTCCGCGCGTCGTACTGATTCTGCTTTAAAAATATTCACCGCGCGCGTCCCTGCGCTCGACGTATGACCCTGGCGCGGTGAAGCCGACTTCTAGGCCCATCGCACTAGCGTGACGTCACGCCGCCGTGCGGAGGCCTTGAAGTTTCTAGGTGGCTTTGTTCGGGCGCACAGCAGGTGGGGACGTGCGCAACACCCTCTCTCGCCGCGTTGGGTTCGCGCTGATCAACAGTCGGTTCGCGCGCAAGAACAGGTGGGGGCGCTCGCATAACGCTCTCTCGCCGCGGTCGGTTCGCGCTTAAACCACATATGTCGTTCGCGCGTGCTCCGGTCCATGGAGGAAGAAAAAGTTAGGAGACGGCATGACGTCACGCAGCTAGCCTTCGCAAGCCCAGCTCCGTTGAAGCCGCTCCCTCCGCCGTTTGCCTTTCTCAAGCCTCCGCAGTCGGCCCAGCACGTGACCTCCATGGTCGGGTGGGCCGGCGGCGGCGGCGGTCTCCGACTCCGGCGCATCTCTCGTGTTTCGTTGGCGGTAGCTTTTGCCCGTCCTTCCTGCATTTGTCTGCTCGGCGATCTCATGCCCGCGTGCGGGCAGGAGTGCCGCGTACGTGCGGAATACAAAACCCGTGGGAAAAAAAACCAACATATTGCAGGCTTCGTGACATCGGGCCGCAGAGCAGTTTCGAGCAGACGAAATTGAAGACTGCGCGGCGGCCCGTACAGCAGCGGTGCGGTGGGGTCACGTGGTGCAGTGACGCCTGGGCCGACTTCGATTTACTTTTTATGTATAGGCTTCACGTTTCTCCGGCGGCGCCTTCTCCTAACTTTTGTCTTCCTCCATGCTCCGGTCGCTAACATCTGTGGCGTGATCGTGACGTCAACATCACGCGTTCGTGTGGTGGCGCGATTTTGGCGCTATAACACTCTCTCGCGAGGGGCATTGGATTGGATTCGATTGGATTGGCTTGGCTTGGCTTGGATTGGATTGGATTTGGATTGGATTGGATTAAAGTGGATTGTGTTGGATTGTGTTGCGTCATAGCCGCGCCACGTTGCGTCATAGCCGCTCCACGTTGCGTCATAGCCGCGGCAGGGGGTTCACGGCACGTTTCACGTTTCACCAGCGACTTCATCGACAATGTCTACGCTGGAAGACAACAATTACAACAACAACCAATACGTAATCCATACGACTTGCAGGGGCGCCCCCCGCGGAAATGCTCTGCATTTGATAGTGCCCCTCGCGAGGGGGATGTTTTTTTTCTAAGGAATTATCACCACCACCGGCGGTCAAGATTTTATCTGCACCATACCACGTCGTTAATTGGAGCCCCGTTATTTAAATTTTTTCACCCAGAGAAAAACTGGTCCTACACCAGCCGGTCTCCTTCCAAACACGTCGGTGCATGAATTCTCGGCGCCGAGACGCGTGCCATTGTTCGGCTGTACAGCGCTCACCGAAAGCATGACGTATAACCGGAGACCTTACGTAGCCTGGTCTCCTCTTGAACACCAGCTGCCAAATATTCTGTGGCTGTGCGCGTGCCGTAATTAGGCCGAAGACCACTAACCAAATGAAAAACGTGCATTCTGGGGCCGTACGTCGGCCGTTCTCCTTTAAAACACCGGTTGCCCGAAGAAAACAAATATTTATTATTGCAATTATTCAACAGATGTTGCACCTTTCGTTCTTCCATTCCTTGCTAAAATTTGCTTAGACGATGCGGCTGGTTTCACCATTTGACTTTTGTCTTTCCCTCTAGTGACGTTGGCTGCATGATTTTATCTGCGCTTCTGTTCTTTCTTGTCTTTAGTCATGCTCTAAAAAATTCTTGCGAGAAAAAATCATGGTCTCTGCTTAGAAAATTGGTTCTTCAAACTCTGCACACACTGCGAAATCCAGGTCACGTTTGTTCTGTTTATTTTAGCTAGTAAAGGAGAGAGAAAATACAATCATGTTGTAGTCTGTGGCTGGAGTGCCCTAGTATTCTGGCCCGCTCTCTCCCACTAAGCTGATGGGACCCAAACGTTTCTTTTGTTCTTGGGAAGGCTTTTAAGTCCAATCGTATTTTTATCATATGTTTTAACGGCGCGGTAGTGAATTAGCACTTCTTTTTTCTTTTCACTTTAGATGAAATATCAACAACAAAAAATTCTCTTGCCAACAGTTTAGAATTTGCGGCACAGTATAACGTTGCCTCAGGAATTTGCCGGCCCGGATCGGACCTCCACGGCCCAAAAAAACTTTGGTTCAAGCCCCAGCCCGGCCCAGGCCCGAGAAAATGCGTGCTATCCGGCCAGAGCCCGGCCAGCGGGTCGGGCTGGGCTCGGGCTTTCGGAACGGTCCGGGCGCGTGCACTGCACTAGTACACATATTCCACTACACGCCCCCACATAGGTCCAGAGCATATCAGAAATAAAACACAAATACGCCACTACATCAGCGACCGAATGATGCACCGTCCGCAATTTTTTTTTCTTTCTTTTATAAATCACACTGAACAAACAGTAGTAAGCTTAGGTTCAAAAAATTACAAGGGACTTTAAAAAAACTTTTATTACTCTTAAGTGATAATTTGTTAATTTTACATTAAACAATGACGTTTTGTTTTATTACAATCATACGACAGGTTTTAAATCTTTGTTACCTTGGGACGTCATAGGAGATAGTATTATATATTCCTGCAAAGTTTACGTGGCATTTAGAACGTTATTATAATCCATAAATAATGCAAGTACTGTCATTCAAAGCGACATAAGGTGTAAAACATTCATTGTCTCAATAGTGTTGCCGCGTTAGTGCCATAACGACTGAAACGATGTCCCAACTCACCAGCAACAGTAAACCCCCCCCTGGTGGCTCAAGTTATGCCATTCGAAAAAAGGGCCCGCCGAAATGTACCCGCTTTCTGCAGATTTGATAGATTGAGTGTGGTGTTTTCCGCGCCAAAGCAACGCGCGACAGCGTGACCTGGACTAAACGTGCCCTAGACCGACGCTAAACAGCGCGACCTAATGGAGGGCTATGGAATAAGTTTGTCCAAATGTTAAACTTTAGGTTCGCCGAAAAATCAACATGCGGTAGCTTTCGCTCGCAGCCTTTATTACAAAAGCCAACACCACGGCCACGGTTGAGCCCGCCAAATTTGTCTCAGCAGCCTGGCACCACAGCTACTGAGCCACCACGACAGGTGAGCCATGTTGATGGATTCTTTTTGGATAGTACTAAGTATCCTTTTAGGAGGAGAGAGCGTTCGTGGTGGTGCTGCTGCTGGCTACCTTGAAACTGATTTGTGATTGTTTGACATTGTAACGCGCGTGCAAATTTCAAGGCTACTTTTAGCCGAAAAGGTGCGGGTCATGTTCGTGGAGCTTCCTTATGTTCGAGCTAAGTTTTTTTTAAGAAAAGCCATTTTTGCAGGGTTTTTTTCCCATGCAATTTGGCCTTTCTTAAAAAAATCGGCTTCCAGCCCGGTTCATTTATTGTATATTGGCTTTAAACCTGCCATAGCCTTGCTTGAGCGGGTATTCTTTCCCACTTGTTTTTAGGGGGGCGTAGGAGGTAGTGGAGAACACTGAATTCTTAAAATGTTTAAAACATGCGCGTAATATTCATGAAGCTTTGCTATGTTCAAGCTGAACGAGGCTGCAAAAATTTGGTTAGACCCCCCCGCCAGAAAATGCCGACACTGTTGTCCAACTCCTCTGCCTGGTACGTTGATACATTTATGTTCCCAGTAATTTCACATCGTAAGGTTGTGGAAGGAGCGGAAACACCTCCATTTTTGATTTTTAGTATCAGACAGGGAATGAGCATTGAGAAAACAGTGGTATTGGGGGTACTTTGTTTGCCGGGAAATGTGCTAGGTATGTCAAGACGGACGCATTCGAGGCTGACTGTTTAAACAGAGCAGTGTTCTAACGGATATGGCAGCAGCTTTCGCCTGAAAGATGCCACAACCAAAATACCACTGTTCCCTGACAAGTGAAAAGTATCCTGTCGTTTTTTGCAATACCCGGTATGGTGTTGTGGAACAGAGAGGCTATTTGGGCGATTTGTCGAATATTTTATTAGAGCAGAGGCCCGGAATGTCAGACAAACTCATGAGGTTCCCTCGTACGTGTCTTAGCGTAGTTAATATGATGTCCTGGTTCAATCAAACTCTCTTCGAAGGCCGATAGTGCCAATGAACGTTCATACACAAAAGTTGCGCCAGGGAAATTCAGAGTGCGTCATATGGCCATTAGAATTTCAGCTGGATTGTACTGTTGCAACTGAGTGTCAAAAAATTTCTGACGTGTACATTCCGAAATATTAGGTCCTGATCACGGTTCAGCGACCCTTACTTGACTTGTTCTTTACAAATGTGAGTGCAATAAAACTGAAATCGGGTGTAATTATCAGCGACATAAGTGATCACAAGGGCATCTATCTATGCATTTATAAAACCAGTTTAAAAAAACAGACTGTGCCACCAATATTGTATCAAGCAGTAACGGATACTAATCTGTGCGCTTGTCGAGATAAGGTGCGTACTTGTGACTGGCGACATGTGTTTAATATAGCGGACGTGGAACGCGCCTACAATTCATTCTTTCATACTTTTTTAGCCCTGTACAAGGAGTGTTTTCCATTTAAAAGTCTTCGACAATCTCGTAAGATCCGCAAGCCCTAGGTTACTCCTGAGCTGCTTTATAAAATAAAAGAAAGATAAACTGCATAAAAAGTTTATTAAATCTCGCAATCCCAAAGAGTTTAATATGTACAAGTTTTTCCGTAACAAAGTCACAAAAGAACTTAAAACCACAAGAAACAATTACTTCTGCGACTACTTTAACAATACTTCACAACGAACGGTTGTTAAATGGAAAAAACTGAACGCAGTTTTAAACCCTACTCCAAATTTCAATTCAGTAACAAATATCAATAAAGATCGAAACGAGCTGACAGGTAGTTGTCTGGCCAATGCTTTTAATGAATATTTTGTTAATTTAGTAAAAGTAGGTATTAGTAGCAATGCTCTGAATAATTTTAAATTCAGATGTGATGAGACATTTTTTCGGCGTCCAGCAGCCGATAACGATGTGAAATCAGTTTTTCTAGACATGAAAAACAGCGGGAGCTGCAATGCCTATATAATTAAAGAAAAACCTGTGTAGTTTGTGTTAGATCTTATACTACCGACCCTAACACATACATTTAACCTTTGCCTATCCCAAGGTGTTTTCCCGCAACATATATCCAACAAGCCAGGGTCAGTGTTTTGTTCAAAGAAAGGCGACAGGAACCTATCGGAAACTACAGGCCAGCGTCAATACTGCCTGTATTTTCGGAAAAGGACTAGAAAAGGTGATTTTATCGAGAATGTCTCACTTCTGCGATACGCTGTAGTTGCTGACCGACGCTCAATTCTATTTCAGGAAGTACCGCTCAACAGAGCTTGCACTGTTACAGCAAAAAGAGTTTATTTTGAACACTTTTGAACAAAAAGTTGGCTCTTGGTATATACATGGATTTTACTAAAGCTTTCGACTATCTGGATCACTCACTCTTTCTAAAACAGTTAGAATACTGCGGCTTCCTGGGAACACCTTTGATGGTTTGAAAATCCTATTTAGGCAGCCGAAGCAGTTCGTTTAGATAAAGGAGCACGCATCAGCCATGAAACCTCGATTAAACAGGTGTGCTGCAAGGCAGCATTTTAGGCCCATTTTTATTGAATATTTTTGTAAACGATATCCTGCAGATTGATAACAAAGAGAAATTGGTCATTTATGCGGATGACACCATTTGCTTCTCTGCGCTTGATCGGCAGATGAACTGGAATTCAAAGCAAATAAAAGTCTTGTAGAGCTAGAGAAATGGGCAGATTTCCATGGACTGAAAAATAATACTAATGAAACTAAAACTATTGTGTTTCGCACTAAGAATACGGAACTTAACCGCGTTATGAATTTTTCGCTTTGTGACGCGAACATAGAAATGGTCAGACCATTTAGGACACTGGTTGTAATTTTCTCAGAGAGCATGAAATGGAATAAGCAGGTAGAGTATGTCGCATCGAAGGTATCACGCATTACTGGCCTTACTTCTGTTAACAAACAGATCCTTCCTACTCGAGTGAAGCTTCTTATTTGTAACTCCCTGGTTTTTCTTCGCACCTAAATTACTGCTGCTTAATATACGGACATACAGGGGCTGCCAATCTACACAAATTACATGTCTTACAGAAAAAAGGTTACGAAACGTAGCAAACGTCTCGTATGATTATCTTTCGCACTTGTTATTTCGAAAATACGGCCTAATGACTGTCTATAATATTTATGCCTACCGTATGTACATGAGCTATAAAATGGCAATAAAAAGCCCCAGTAATTTCTTTACCGTTTAGGTGCTTTACAGAAACGACCCGCGATACACGCAACACGCAGCCATGGTGTTGGAACATTCCCTCGTTTAAAACAAATTACGGACAACAAATATAAAGACATAAAATTTTTCAGATGATAAACTTTTTTCCTCAATTCAAATATAAATTTGAATACTGTAAAGAAGACGGTTTAACGGGCGTTTATTTGCAGCGGTAGCGAAACTAATCGCGGCTGCTCTCTGCTTATGTTTTGTTGTATTGAGTGCAATCGGTAGTTTTCTCCTTTTCGCTATCTCACTGCCAAAACGGCTTTTCTGTGTTTGAAATGTTGTTCGTATATTTCAGAACCGTGCGCTGGTTTAGTATCAACGCTGCGTTGAAATGCAAAATCGTTTCCTTGTTTCTGTGTAGTTCTAATTTTGAACTGTTCGTGTCAACCCTACGTTCCGGTGTAAAGTGTTTTCTGAATTTTTTTTGTTGTTTCTTTTCATTTTTTTTGCTTTGCTGTTTTACTAGCCCGCTAGCTGTTCCAGTGTTACAGAAAGCGTTTGCGAATGTTGCGGGTCGATTTTCATTTTCCTTTCCTTAGCGGTTTCTTTTTTCTTTTTTCTCGAACGCCTGTAAATACAGCGTAATTGAGTTTTCGTTGCTTCCTTTTTTGCACTTTGTGTTGTGCTGTGTGCCTCTTGAATTATGTATGTATTATTTGAGGAGGAGCGAACACCGTCAAGCTAACCCAATTAGCTTTTTTCCGTCTCGTGCTACATCACTGTGGATGAAAAAATACAGGGATTAATATTGCAAAAGCCAACACCACGGCACCAATTGAGCCCGCGTACCTTGGATCAGCAGCCTGACGCCACAGCTACTTAGCCATAACGACAGGTAAGTTGATGTTGAGGCATTCTTTGGATAGTACTAACTATTCTTTTAGGAAGACACAGCATTCGTGGCGCTGCTGCTGGGTACATTGAAACCGGTATGCGATTGTTTCTGTTTGTAATGCGCGTGCAAATTTCAAGGCTACTTTCAGCCGAAAAGGTGCGCGTATATTCATCGAGCTTCGCTATGTTCGAGCTGAATTTTGTTTTTAAGAAAAGCAATATTTGCAGTATTTTTACCCTGCCCATTCGCTTGTCTTTAAAAAATTGGCTTTTAGGCCGGTTCATTTATTTTATATTGGCTTTAAACCTGTCATAGCCTTTCTGGAGCGGGTTTTCTCCACGTTTGCTTTTTTGTGGGGTAGGGAGGTAGGGGAACACTGAATTTTTAAAATGTTGAGAACGTGCGCGTAATATTCAATGAAACTTCAATATGTTAGAGTTGAACGAGGCTGCCGCGGCTATGACGCGACAAAATCCAACACAATCCACTTTAATCCAATCCAATCTAAAATCCAATCCTATACAAGCCAAGCCAAGCCAAGCCACGCTAAGCCAATCCAATCGAATCCAATCCAATGCCCCTTGCGAGAGAGTGTTCGCTATCGGAGAGGAGAGGGGGTGAGCGGAGGAGAGTGCGGACGCCGCCGACGACGACGGACACACGCAGGAAGGACAGAGCCGCCGACAAGAGATGCTCTCAGCGTCGCATCTAAAACCGCAGAAAATCGCGAAAGCAAGTAAGCATAAAAATACGCAAACAAAGAAAAGAATCACAAGGCAAAAGTACGAGAAACCACCAAGTTTACATGGACATTGAGCGCAGGTCCTTAAAAGATATGGATAACATACGTACATTATGATGTCGAGCCAGTTCATTTAATATTGTTGGAAGCGGAAATTTTTCAATTTGGTCACCGTAATTTGTGTGGCATTTCCGAATTGTCCATTCGGAAATGCCGCGTGTTGCTTCGGCGCGAATACCACCTCCCTCCATCTATGAAGTTAACTACTTGGCGCGACTAAATTTGGGCGTACCGTGCGGTTTCCTCGACTGGCATACCTTAGCCACCTGCTAGGGTTACTCTTGCTTGTGCATTTAGGACACCGTTTCAGTCGTTATGGCTGTAACGCGCAGCACTGTCAAGCACAAGATAGTTTCACACCTTATGGCGCTTTGAATGTAAGTAGGTAAATTGTTTATGGACTATTATAATGTTCTAAATATCACGTAAACTATGCGCGAATATAAAACAATTTCTGGCTTTGACTTGTTATGGGAGCAGAGATGGATAAGGTATCGTTCAATTGTAATAAGAACAAAATGTGTTTGTTTATTGCACAATTAAGAACGTTCCCACTTAAGAATAATAAAGTGCGTGGTAAAATTATTTGTAATTTCCTGACCCTTTGCGTACTGCCGTTTATACAGTGTGCTTTATAAAAAAACGAACTGATTGTAGTTTGTGCATCATTAGTCCTTCGGGGTGACAGTTCTATTTGTGGTGTAATAAAGACATGTGGTGGACTTATGAGAGGGTGTTGTAAGAAATTTGTAACATCGCGCAAAATTTTGAAGGTTTAGTGGGTCGACGAATAGGGAATTATTAATAGTGCAGTAATTAGCTTAGGTGAAACTGTAATCCAGTCGGATAATAGCGGGCATATAATTAATTAAAAATGCTCCTGTGTTTGAACCTGTCCTTAGTCGCAATTAAAAAAAAATTTCTTGCAAGAACGCTTCTTGTGATAACTCAACCGTGGGTTATAGTGTTTTTTTGTTGTTGCACTGGATAAAATGATCGCCATGGCAACCATCACTACTAGTTAAGAATCAAGGCCTGTTTACTATTATGGGCGCACCCTTCCGTTTCTAGGTATTCATAAGGGCTGCAAACAAACCAGGAGTTTGGTTATCTACAGCAAAATTTCGAACACAGCTGACTTTGCCCGTGAGTAGCTTGGATCGCAAGGTGGTGAAAGCACGGCCAGATACTCCCACCGCCAAACGTTCGCCACCGCATGGGTCCTTCCCTCTGTCCACCTCTCTGTCGGTGTAAACGCAGCAGTCGACGGAATGAGGCGAATTTCCGCAGCAAAAAACTGCCCTGTCAATAGGGGGCTACCTTACTGTGAGTAGATGGCTTGACGTTTCCCGTCTTCGTATCCTTTCATGTAATTTGTATGCCCGCTTTCTGCGCGGCATCGTCGAGATTCCAGGCATTGTAAAGGCGCGGCCATGTGCGACCGCTTACCCGAACTTTTGAAGCATAGGAGGGTGATTCTACGAGACAAGAATAATGCGTGAACAGGCGTATTTTTTGTTTCTTTCCCCATACTTTTATGAGTTACGCGAAAGCCCGAGAATATTAAAACTACGGTCTGTTTTGCTTTAGCGTGCCTCCTTAGAGAGAAAAAAAATTGCAAAATTGGCGGGGGGACACCTGATTTCCTGCGACTGTAGTTCTTTCCAACTTTGGGGCTTTACGCACGTCAAGGTTTGACGGTTCTGTCTAAAATTTGTTTGAAAACAAAAGCTACACCAAATTGACACATAGGCCAAAACAAATTCTGCGCTTAGTTATGAAGAAAAAATCTAGAATCAAAATTGCGAATTCACATCACACGCTAGATTGTCGCTAAATTGGACGCCCTCCGTAACTCCGTAACTATAGTTGTGATGAACTTGTATAGTGATGGACATTGTCGACCAGATATCTGAAAATGTATCTGCAAATTTTGGATAGTCGATAAAAAATATAAATATGCGCACAAAAAAAAAAACATTCGGTGCTGTACGTTTTAAAAAATGCGTATCTTTAAAAATTAATAAAAGAAAACATCCCGGTCTCGATTTTCTTCATAGTTGGGTAAGAAACACTCAAAAGGGGGTCAACAACACTGTTAAAAAACGTCTGGCATCATTTTGTATGTACCAATATTATAAGCAGCTCAATTCATGGTTTGAGACTCGCTTCACTGCCGTGTGCTCGGCTACTAGCGCTGCTTTTCTGGCTTCGTGCTTTGATAGAAGTACGAAGCCAGAAAAAACCTGGTGTGCCCGCATTCAGCGGCCACACCAGGTACTTTTCAACTTTTGACGCCCTACTAAAGAGACTTCACGTTTTTAATCTTTTATATTGGCGATGTTTCACTGAATACACGGTACCACAGCTACGCCTGTGGCGAAAACACGCCAAAAAAGCAGGCCTTTGGGGGCGTAACGCTAATTTTAGCAAGATCAAAAATCGGCGTAATAAAATAAGAGTTGTCCTGGTGTGCAAAATGCCGTAACTGACACCCTGCCGGTTTGTTAAAAAAAAGTGCATTTGTTTAAGAATGGAGCACTTGTTTAAATATTGAACATTCCAAAACTGCAATTGATTTCGATGTCGCAAAAACGCCGACAGTTACAAGGACACGGCTATAGCGTGCAAAAACCCGTTGGGCAATTGAGTCATAACAAAGGTCCCTGTCAAAGCACGAAAAAACGTACCGAAAAAGTAAAAGTGAGTGTTTTGTCATGAGTAAAGTGAAAAACCGGAACGCCTGGTAATTAACTGGATGACGCGACCAAGATTGAAGACCATTTGTTTTCTCTTTACTGCACTCAGAACAAATGATCATAACCATCAAATTACACTGAAATGCTTATAACGTATTTCGCTCCAGGTTGGGCGCTCACAGTCAAGCACAGCACACCAAATGTCTTGTAAGGGGGACATCACAGGTCTCCCTTGCCGGTGTGCTATGTAAACGAAAATAAGCAGTGCTGAATCATAAAGACTACAAAAGAAATTTTAGACGGCTGAACATGTTAGGTCCTTTCTTGCGACCGACTATTTTCTAGATCACGATAGGTTCACGCGGCATCTCCCACGATAGGCGCATCCCAGGCGCTGCTGGCATCTTGGTTGTCCAGGCGCAGGAGCTGGAACCTTTCTGGGGATTAAATGTCAGTATATCCGCACCCTCGGTGATTACAGATGTCCATGCTGCTGTCCGGGTCCAAACCACGAGGGGAAGCTATATAAACGCAAAGAACTATAAGCAAAAAAACGCAAAAAAAATAAACGCTAAAAAAGCGTCCGCCCCGGCGGACGCCGTCCGTCGGGGCGGGGAAAAAAGATCTAAGGTTTCACGTTTTCTAACAAAAATGCGGCTGTTTTTGCTCATGTCGTCTTAAGGTAAGAAATGGTTTTAAAGCGTGGACCACCTGACTGAGTGCGCAAATAAGATAAAAAAAGAGCATGTAATCTTAGCGAATGCGCCGCCCAAATGCATGCTTTTAAACTTCTGGGTGAGATTATGTTTTTCACTTATGCTCCCGTGCCGTGGTTTCACGGTTTGACAGCGAAGCTCTATATGTGTTGATTTTTCGGTTCTCTGATATCATTGGAATGAAAAAAAATTTCTTAGCCATTGTATGGCTTCCAGAAAACGTGTGTCAATTTTGCTTAATCGAAACTTTCCTGAAACAAGTAACACTGAAATCAGCCTGTCATTTGACTCTAACGTACCACGAACTTCTAGTTACTTTTGTTAAGTCACTAAACTTGTAGATGATGCAGAATTTCCTTCTAATATGTGAGTACATGACCATGTAATGAGAAAGTTCGAGAAATCGAGAAAGTATGAGAAATCGATGTCCCCACTGTCCACCAGTATTCCTGGGTTCTCCCCCCCTCATCTCTCTCCCTTCCCCTAGCCCAAGCAGTGGAAATGCGCCTTGGCCAGGTAGCCCCGCGAATCAGCTAACTTCGATGTAACACGTCGTAACAAACGTGGCGGTGCAAGCCTCCGCAAAAGAAAAGACAACGAGCACTTTCTTATTTTGCTCAATAACGGTTTTTGCGTACTCATCTACTCTTCTTAAGCTGGAGATGTATGAAATACTGCCACACTCGGAGATAAAGTGTGGTTTCTTGTCTCATGAAGTCCTGTTGTCCTGTTATTAGTCTATAATTATGACTCAAAGGTTTTTTTTTTTCTGCACTAATGTGGATTACTTAAATCAAGGTTACCTGAATACCTAAAAAGTTCCAGCACCTGATTTACTCGTTTCAGTTATCAGGTTAGGTCTGTTATTGCATTACTGTCGATAAAATGGTTCTGCTCCGTCCGACATAGCGGGTGTTGTTCCCCACTTTTGTTTTTGGGGGGTAAGAGGGTAGAGGTAGCCCTGAATTTTTAAAATGTTCAACACGTGCGCGTGATATTCATGAAAGTTCGCTATGTTCGAGCTGAACGAATCTGCAGAAATTTGGTTAGAGCCACCAACGTTGCGACCTCCTCACCCCCCCCCCCCCCCCCCGCCAAAAAGCAGTCATTATTGCGCAACCACTCGGCCGGGTACGTTGATACATTTATATTCCCAGTAATTTCACATATTAAGGTTGTGGAAGAGTGGAACCACCTCCATTCTTATTTTTATTATCAGACAGGGAATGAACATTGAAAATCAGCGGTATTGAGTGTATTTTGCCGGGAAAGGTGCTAGCTTTGTCAAGACGGATGCATTCGAGGCTGACTGTTTGGACAGAGCAGTATTCCAGCAGATCGGGCAGGAGCTTTCGCCTGGAAGATGGCACAACCGAAATAGCATTGTGCAATGAGAAGTTAAAAGCGCCCTGTGTTTCCCTTACAATACCTGTGCGCTGTTGTGCAAGAGAGAGGCTATTTACGGGCCTTTGTCGAATAGATTATTAGAGGCGAGAGGCGATGCCCTCAATGTGAACGAAGTTAATTTGGTTCTCTCGTACATTCCAGCGGCAGTTAAGATGATGTCCTGGTTCACTCGGGCCATCTTGGGAAGCCAATAACCGCAGCTCACCTTCGTACACAAAATTCGCGCGAGGCAAATTCAGATTGCGCTATACGGCAATTCGAATTTCAGCTCATATTACAATTGAAACAGAGCATCAGGAAATCTTCGAAATGTACATTCCGAAACATTAGTTTCTCATCAGAGTTAAGCTTCCCATGCAGACGTGCCATGTTTAGGTTGAACCTTTTCACGGATTTTCCTCTCCATATCTATGGCGATATTATCACCTGCAAATACGAGGTTTCGGAATAGAGTTCCTCTATCACTTATTTTGAGTGTAACAGGCACTCTATCGCCCATTGAAATAATACAACTGCTTAAGTAGTGCATATGCATGTTTGAAAACGTACCTACGCCAGCGAAATAAAATGACACCACCTTCCCGCGAGGGAACCCTGAGTTGATGCAAATCATCTCGGAGGTTCCGAAACGTTTCGAGATTGGGTATCCAAATTACAGAAAACGACGGAACTCCGGACGGCGCAGCGTGACTGAACCGAAGCAGCAACTGAAGGAGCGGCGTGCGGACCGGGTTTATTATATAGAGCAGATGGAGTGGAGCGGAGGAGATGAGAGAGGAGACGCGCATGCGCGCTTATCGCGCAGCGGCGGTGATGAGTAGCGCGCGCGCTATCGCACAGCTGGCAGCGCGCGCTATCGCACAGCTGGCATGGAGAGAGGGAGACGAGGATAAGCGCGCGCGCTATCGCACAGCTGGTGGGGAGAGGGGGACAGGTGCGGATGGACGACGGACGGAAGACGGACGACAGAGCCGAGAGCAAGAGATGCTTTGCATCTAAAAAATGTTTTGCATAGACCAACTGTATGTAGACTGTGTCAAAGAGATAATATAACATTTTATACAAAATTTAAAAAGCCAGGGCGTCTGTCTCGTTTTTGTAGGAACGAGCAAAACCATTGTAATTACAAGTACTGCAATAACAGACATTGCTTTTTAACTTAAACGCGTAAATCAGGTATTGCAACTTTTTAGGTTGATGGTTTAGGTATACTTGATTTAAGTGATCCTACATTACTGCAGAAAAACCTTTGAGTCATATTTATCGACTAATAACAGGACAACATATTGTACCTCATTAGCCAAGAAACCACGCTCTATCCGCGAGTGGGGCAGTATTTCATACCTCTTCAGCTTAAGAAGGGTAGATAAGTACGCAAAACTGTTATTGAGCAAAATAAAAGGGTGCTCGTTCGCTTTTCTATTAAGGAGGCTTGCACCACCACGTTTCGTGTGACGTGTTAAATCGAGGTTAGCTCATTGCCGAGGCTAGCAGGTCAACGCGAATTTTCCACTTCTCGGGCTGTGGGAAAGGGAGAGAGAGGAAGGGGGAGAACACAGGAACACTGGTGTGTACTAGGGACAGGGGCTTACATTCCGGGTTAGTTATACGTGGAGCGGGACGTAGAGGTTAGAGAAGGGGATGGAGAAGGTGTAGTATGTTCAGGTGTGTATTTTGCTCAACATTTGTGATGATTTGAAAGAGGAATGTCGGTCCCGGGATAGCTAAGGAAATAGAAATTTTTATTGCCGTCCAACTTTTGGAGCTCTGTTACAGCGGACAGCCGTTCAGCTATGTTGCTGTAGACAAAGGTCGGCGATACCGTTTTGCTCCAGCAAACACCACATGTTGGCAGCAGACGGAAATTCCACATTATTGGCAACTTATTTGCGGAATATGTAAGCACAAAAAGTATGTTAGGCGAGTCGTTATGTTAGAGCCGTCCTAGCGGCTAATTGTCACCTGTATTGTTTTCGGCTACTGTACATCCAACAAGATTTACAACTTTTTATTGTAACGTTACTTGATCATTACATGGTCATATAATGCACCAGAAGAAATTCTGTAACATTTACATGTTTAGTACGATTTGACAAAAGTAGCTAGGAGTTCGTTGTATGATAGAGTTATGTGACAGGCTGATTTCAGTGTTACTTGTTCGAGGAAAGTTTTGACGAACCAAAAGGTACAGCCGTTTTCTGTAGCCATGCACTCGCTAAGAACACTTTCTCGGCATGCCAATTAGATAGGAGGCTATAGGAAAAACCAATACATATAGAGCTTCGCAGTGAGACCGTGAGGTCCCGGCACGCATGCCCAAGAGAAAAACATTGTCACTCAAGAAGTTTAAACGATGTGATTTGGGAGGAGAATTCTTCAAGATTACACGATCTTTCTCATCTTATCTGCGCCTCAATAACTTTGTCCTCGGTTGAAAATCATTTCTAACACTAAACACCACCTGGTCAAAGACATCCGAAATTTTGTAAGATACGCGTAACATCCAATGTAGAACAGCAGCATGGAACTTCGGCAATCCTTACCGCAAATACGTGAACAGATTCATATAAAAGCCTGCCCGACACTTCGGTCTGTCATTTTCTTCCTGCCTGCAAGAATATCCCACGTATGGAGTGCCGTCTGGCACGGAAACACTGGTACCGGAAACGTAGTAGCCTACACTACATAGAGAGAACCACGCTGAGAAGGCTCTTAGGGCCACAAACATCACCCCCTCACAACAGAATTATCTCGTCACCAGGTTGCAGTACCTTGTCCCCACCTCCTATGATTGACCAACTCAACCCTAACCCTCAGCCCCTGGTAGCTCTGGAGCTCCTGACGACACCGGCGATGACGCTAGCGAAACGGCAGAGGCAGCTAAGAATCTCAAGGCCGGACGGGCTGCCTATAGAAGTTGAACTTGGCAACGTTCAACACGCGAACTGGTTTAGCTAGGAAAACTAGAAAGAAAGAAACTAGAAGGAAATTAGCTAGAAAGGAAATTAGCTAGAAAGAAACCGCACTTTATCTGCGAGTGTGGCAGTATTTCATGCCTCTTCAGCTTTAAAAGGGTATACAAGTGCGCCAAAACTGTTGCTGAGCAAAATAGAAAAGAGTGCTGGTTGGCTTTTCTTTGCAGCGGCTTGCACCGACACGTTTCGTGCAACGTGTTAAATCGGGTTAGCTGATTCGCGAGGCAGGCTGGCCAAGGTGCATTTCCACTGCTCGGGCTGGGGTAAGGAGAGAGAGAGGAAGGGGGAGAACACAGGAATACTGGTGGGCAGTAGGGACCGGCACTTTCACAGTCCGGGTAGTGATACGCGAATCAGGACGTAGAGGTTCGAGAAGGGAATGGACAAGGTGTAGTATGTGCGGATTCGTATTTTTTACCACATCTGCGATTCTTCGAAAGAGGAATATCGGTCCCGGAATAAATTAGGAAATACAAATTTTCAGTGCAATCCAACTTTTAAAATGGAAGGAGGAAACAAGACACGTTTGTTTTTAATTGGCCATCGTGAATACTTTGTCAGTAATTATCCAAAGCGAACAGGGCACGAGTTATGTTACTGCGGACATTTTCGGCTGTCTGCTTTGCTTCTGCAAAAACTCTATATTGCAGTAGAGGAAACTCCACATTATTGGTGACTTATTGGCGGAACTACATAAGTACAAAAGTATGTTAAAACTACTTGTGATGTTAGAGGGGTTTAGTGGGCCTAATTGACACATGTATTATTTATGTTACTCTACATAAGACAATTGTCGCTACTAGTTGGCAACCGTACTCGCTCAACATGGTCATGTAATGATATCAGAACGAAATTCTGTAACATTTACAAGTTTGTGTGATATAAAAAAGTAACTATAAGTTCGTGGTACGATAGAGCCCAACGACAGGCTGGTTTCAGTATTAATTGTTCAGGAAAGTTTTGGCTAACCAAAAGACACAGCCAGTTCTGTAGACATACATCGCTAAGAAAAATTTATCTGTATGCCAATGGGATCGCAGGCTATAAGGGGAAGCAACTGCAAAGAGAGCTTCGCTGTG
>JABSTR010000093.1:0-39225 GCA_013339765.2 Haemaphysalis longicornis
GCTGCCAGGCTCCAGATGCGCTCATTTCACTTCAGGATAGCTCCAGCGAACTGAACAGATACAAGGCAATTATTCGCCTCGCATAATCACCACCACCGGACAGTTATGAAAATATGCGTGGCCTCACCTCAGTTACGAGCACAGGGGGTTATAGGGCGCGCACACAAGTCGTAAGTGCGGGTAGCTTCTGTGAACGGAAGACGTGGGTTGGTAGGGGAATGGACGGGGAGGAACTAGATCGCAACTGTGCGGGGCTTTTCCCTTACGGAGTATTGCGTGAGGTTCCAGGTAACAGAAAGCATCGAATATGTTTTTTCTGAGCTCTACCCGCACTAAGTTATCCAGACAGGCTTTTTAAGGACCCATTTGGTGGTATTTTTTCTGAATCTATCGGCTTCGTTAACTCATCTGGGTATGTTCATTAGGGAAGCTCACCTTTACGATGATGAAAGGTTTTTTTTATTCGTCTTGAAAGACTAATGTATCAGATTCAGAAATACAATACAATACATTTACTTCTTTTTGCTCTCAAATAATGATTTCATTCATTCATACTTTCTCACAATGACTGAGAGGGAGCATAAAATGCCTGTGTTGTGGATAATAAATAAAACAGGCATGGTTTCACGGGTACACCTTTTCATGGCTTCACGGGCATCTGTCCAGCGAGCGGGCGACCGGCTGTCTGGCTCCCCGCTTGCGTCACTATCAGCAACATTGTAGTGCCCTTAAACCCGGTATACAACCAAAGAGCAGACCTGACTTGATTCGGCGCCGTTTTAGAGGACGCTAGGCCTGGGGTCTGCTGAAAGCTACCCAATTCTGTGAGCCTCGTCATCGAACGATGTCTGCCTCTCGCGCTCGTGCCAACGACACCTCCAGCGTTCACGCCACCGGCTATGGAGGAACTACCCCCACACCGTGACATTGTGAGGGAAGCCGTAACAATGAGCGTAGCTGCCATTCAATTGCTGCTGCAGGGTCCCCTCATGTCGACCAGCCATATCCGATCGCACCTGCGCGTTGTAAACAGCAGGTAGGAGGAATTGAAGTCCCTTGACACCCGCAACCTTGAGGTAATAGATGTGAACAAGGTGGAAGCCGATTTGTTCGAAAGCTACGAGTACGGCGAAAGGTCCACAAAATCCGTACACAGGTGTACTTCGTTAGACTAACTGCCGCTCCTTCGCTAGTGGCTGCTCGGAGCACCAAAGCACCAAACCATTTCTCCACCGTCATCCCGCACGGCAACACCGAGGAGCCCTCCGGTGAGAGCAGGATAGCCGCGGAGGCTGCCAAGGTTGCATTTATGACATTCGGAACGTCTGCACAGCGGTCGAAGAGTGTGACCCACCAGAGAGAGCGGTGGAGTGAGCACGACTCATTCTATTAGGGCACAATTTGGTGTACCCAGCCACCGCCTGCCGGACTGCGTCGTCGTCCAGGACGGCCACGGAAATCTACTCGCTACGTAACCCACGACCACGATGTACAGCAATACGGACCCGTCCAGCGTGATGCTCCTCGACGCTTTGGACATCGCTGCCGCTCGTGGGGGTGCATTGATGAGGGAGCATGTGGTCGTTAGGGGTCGCGAGTAGGCTCCATTCCGACTTGTACGACGTTGGCCATGTTGCCCTGGGCGCTGGCTTCTACACTAGAATCTCTGTTGGCGTCAGCGCTTTCTGGTATCCACGAGACCGATTTCGCACCGGCCTTCCCAGTGGATCGCATGTTGCGCCTAGCTCGTGAACGGCCACCGGGTAGCTTCAATGGCCTGGCTCGACGGCCACCTGAAAGGATCATGGAAGCGCCCCTGTCTGCTGCCACGATCGTTTTTCCGGAGTAACAGGGGTGCAGTTCATCAGTTTGTGGCTTACAAGAAATGATGACTGGTATCCAGCTGCCCGCAATGCCACCCTGTTCTGACGACGAATGTGACTGCAAGGGGCACACGACTGCGCCCGTTAACCGAAGAGTGGGCCGTCAGCACAGCGAGTCGCCCTATGATCCTGTTGGCTACGGAGCAATAAAATGCGACAAGGCAGGGCACAAAGTCGTCGGACCTAGCTCTTGTGGTGTCCGTTTAGTGAACGTGCTCGCGGTGCTCGACTGCGTGGTCACCTTGGCGTTTCGGATGCCATATGAGTTTCCCTACGATTCTGGCGGCCACGGCGAACTGGGAGGCTACAAGGACTGCGATCGAGACACCGTGCATCATCTTGCTACCAGCCATAATCTGTACGTACTTCGGTGCTCCATTTGTCATTACCACACCAAGATCACCGAATGAGGATGATGAACTGAAGTTAGCGGGCGGGATAAAAAGAAGGTTGCGGCCGCAAGCTGAACAAGATGATAGAGATCTGTGCCTGATGCTCTGGATGAATAGGCAGGAGGATATGATCCGCGGCTTGCGGGACTACCTCGGTCTACGGTTGTGTCCTACTTCCTGTAGCGGCGCATCCCCATTTGTGCCGATGGACTGAGGGTGCACGTGGAGAGGTTCATGAAAGTATCTCCACACGTGCTGTTTACTTCCCCATGACTTATGCCTTTGCTCCCCTGCTGAAATTCGTAGTTGGCCTCCGAACGGCTGTTGTGAGCATAGCACATGGGTACATTTGTGCATCGGCATCAACCTCCCATTGCTTTTCATACTTCTGCGCATGCGTACCATGGCCGAGGGGGTACTGTGGTGTGGATAATGAATAAAAAAGGCAGGGCTGCACTGGCAAACGTGTACGGGCATTGCTCGCGCCTCGTGCTCGGGGTGGTTGGTTCCTGATCTGCGCAGCGAACGGGCGACCAGCTGTCTGGCTCCCCTCTTGCGTCACTATCCGCGCAAACCTGTACTTACAAACGCATACGCACTGAAGGCCGGCTTTATATCTTTTTTTTTTAGAAATATATTTCATAAACAAGTATTTCATGCTGCAAGGGGAAGGTATCTTCTACTGTGACATGCTAAAAATGGTCTATACGAGATACATCATTTATCGCAAACGCTGACGGGGTGTAATTAAATATTTTACAAGTAAGAAAAGCTACGCACTAAGCTCAACATTTGTACTAGGCTGCTTATATGCCCGCACACTGAACAGACATATTTTTAAAGCAAATCTTTACACCCACACCTAACTATTCTGTTTACTTCTGGTTTTTCTTAAAGCGTAAGCACGATTAGTATTTTCTCCCATTGAATGGTGGGGTGTGAGTAACGTTCATAAATATCGACAACTATGCACTGAGTGCCGTTTTTCCAACTCGCAACCTAATTTTTTCCACTTTGACACAAATATTAGGAATGCAAGCCTTTGCGACAATAGGCTAATGCTCATATTATTGGTTTTCTTTCAGGCACAATTTACCAGACTCCTAATTTCTATTAAAAATTGGTTTGGTGTGATTGTTTTACAAAATGTGGAAGTCTACACACCAAGAACACTTTTTAAAGTGGCGCTGAGTTCGCCCATACCTTTTCAAAATGATTTTCAAAAGTGAAAAGCTACTTTTACTTGGCCTATTCATAAACAGTTATGGTTGAAAAACTAATAAACCGATTTCGTACTATCCACTAAGCACTGATGGGTTGTGAGAAAATTTCTACACGTGACGGAAGTTGCGCACCCAGTTCTCCAGTTCAACCGGTCGCCTAATTTGCAGTCAACTTTGACAAAAAGATTTTTCAAGCGAGTACTTTGTGCAGTAATGTATAGTCGCAATGTACAATATGCAAAAAGCACGTGTTTTAAATGTTGTTCTCTTTGAAAGGTCCACAAAACAATTGGTTTTGTTGTCTCTGGTACTGGAATTGCGTGACAATATTTTTGCGAAGAGCAAAAGCGGCGCACTGAGTGTTGGTTTGTTGAATGCGCCACCTAATTTGACCGTTAACTTTACCGGAGATACTTCTGCAAACGAGTCTGTGGCACAGTAGAAAAAGCTCAAACTGCGAACAGGCAAACAGCACAATTTATTTCCTTCCTCTTTGGATTAAAACAAACGGAAATTGGGGAGAAATAAGAAATGACTTAACAGCTTTATTTCTCCGATATTCATTGGTGACAAGATATATATAAATATATTATATAATATATATAGATAGATATACATAGATATATAGAGATATATAGAGATAGATATATATATATAGAATTAGAAATATATATATTATATATATATCATATATATATAGTATAGATAGAGAATATATATATATATATATTATATCATATATATATATATATATATATTCATAGACATGGAACAAATTTATGGCTGAATCGTCATCACGCTCCCTACTCTCCCTCAGATTTATTTTTAAAAACTTTGTATCAAGTTGGTGGTGCCGTTATACAATATTGCAATGAACAAGATTCCGATACACAAGTTTCGTTGTACTGTTGTTCTGTTGGAGAGATATTTGCGAGAATTTTTCGTCATTCGGAATACCAACAGAATGTTGCAATATTTTCACAAAGTCACAAATATCGAGCCCAGTGCTAGCTTTTCAACGTTCCACTTAATTTGGCTGTCTGTTTTTGCGTTAATATTTTTCCAATTAGGTCTGCGTCAAATTTAGGAAATGTTAAAATATTCATGGCGGCAACGAACAGTTTTTCTTCACTATTGACCTTTTTGAAATACTCCTTTACGGAATTAGCATCTGTACATCAAATGAGAAGGGGTTTGCAAGATTTTGCAAATGGAGAAAGGTAAGCACGACGTGCTCATTTATCAAATATTTTTAAGCAAAACAACAGGGAAATAGCGAAAGTTACTTGAGTACAACTGGTCAATGGCACAATATTTGCTGTTATGCAATTATTCAAGAGGTGTGCTGTTATCAAAGGCGAATTTTTCTATTTGTAAAATTTTCTTAGATACTGAATGAGTTACGGTATTTTACGAATAGCCACTGCAATGGTATCCCGGACAAAACATCCCCTCTACCAGGCGGGTGCCCTAACAAAAGCAACCTATTGTCGTCAATAAAGATTTTATTCATTCATTCAACCAGGTTTACCCACTCGTCTCCTACTTCTGGCGTAAACTTGGCGCATATATTTTCTGCAAGCACATATTCAGAGCAATAGCGAAAATTTAAAAGTTACCAGTGGCAGAGAGGGGGAAAAATGCACGATTATTTATTGTGAACTGATAATGCTCAGGTTTGCCTAATTGTCCTTGACGCAGAGTGGTTGACAATGATATATAGAAATTGAGCAAGGTGCGCTGAAATTGGTGGTTTTTAAACGTGTTTCCAATTCTTGGTGAACACTGCGACTCAAAAGTTTCTACACGCCAATTTTTAGAGACAACTGAAAATATCAGTGTACAACAGGCCGATAGCACTACTTATTGTGCCATTATTCCACCTAGATTGCTATGTTTTCGAATTTGTTAATTTTATTTCAAACAAAATGAGTGGAAACGTTTTGGCGATAAACATACGTGCGTACTTGGGGCTGAATAATTATGGCCTGCCAGCTTCTGCATTCTATATTGATGCAAATGTTTCTACATGTTCATAAATTATGAGCAGAGATTGCATTCTATGACTGGCCGATAGCCCTCTTTTTAGTACTATTTATTGTCAAAGGCTAAGGTCTGTTTGAGTGTTTACATTAACGATTCTCTTTTCAATTGTATTTTTATGTCCGGAATCTGTTGGGGCATTCTCTTGTTTTCACTTTCGTTTTTTTGACACTTCTTGTTTGTCTTCTTCCTGCTGTAACCCTAATGTGTAATATTCACCACTCATCAACGTAGTCACCCACCATCTGGTGTAGCAAGCCTTATCCCTAGCAGGGCTGACCTCACGAGTTCCCATTAAAGAGCCTTCTCTCGAAGGTCTATATTAGTTTCGTTCTTCTAATGTATGTTTCTCTGACGGAAAATGCAGTACTCCCTCGTTCACTTGAAGTTGTCAAATCCGCTGAAAATTTCCAGTGGAGCTTCGAGTTGAGGAAAATGCCAAACTTGCAAAAGCAAAATAAAAGCTAATGCTAGAAACAAAACCCCCACAGCACTCCGATACTTTTCTAAAAAAAACAAAATAATTTTTAGGCAAAACAAAAACATTTTTGTTGTGGAAGAACGAACTGCGTCATGGTCACCTGTATCGCGTTCGCATCTGTTCCCAGAAAAGCGCTCTCGAGCTGCCTAATGCGTCCCTTTAATTTCTTCTTGGCATGGCTACATTCTACTTTGTTGTGAAGGAAGCGAAGAATTTTTGTGTTTTCTTTGGTTGTAAGTACTTCTCGGGGCACCTCCTCGCCCTCATGACTAGCTACATCGTCCAGAGCTCTCTCAAGCATATAGGCATCCGAAAGCTTTATGCAAAGGGTAACGTCGGCCTCGTACAGCCCAACTGTGCCGTTCACGACAGCGGTGGGTGCGTAGTGGAAACTAATCGTTAGAATGCAGGCGTTAATAGCTCTCTGTAAATGACTTTGCCTTGTGTCCTCCATGTGAGCATTTCTAAATATCCGCAGTCTCCCGAAAACACATTTCGGTATAAGTGGTGGGTAATACACGGCGCCTTGGAGGGGGGGGGGGGTAACTGCACGACAAAAAATGTGTTGACCTAACCGATATTTCGAGACACCTGAGTTCGGGTTAACGTGGCATCACTGTTGGTTAGAAGTGTTTGTAACAGACAAAGGTGCGCATCAAATGCAGATTGATGAAAGCGCCGCAGAATTCAGCAGCTGAGTATAATGCTTATATTGCGCTTTCATGACAAGAGATGAAGAAAGTTCCCAGTGTACAACTTGCGGACAGTTTACTATTGTTATTATTCTTTCAAGGTGACAATGAGAGATCATGTGAAGATTTATATGAATTATAAAAATGCGAAACTGGTGAGTGGCACTATTGAAGAATATGATTGGCCTAACCAAGCACCGAGGGTACTCTTCGTCATCGTTCCCGAGGGATCACCCCACGTGTTTTATGATTTCTTGTAATGGCGGTCTGCGATACTTCCTAGTAAAGGACATGTTACATACCCACACTCCGTCACCGGCTGAGAAAGTGCCGTCTGGGGAATATCTGGTTTAAGGAGGAGGAAAGAACCAACAAATGACAAAAACCCAGTACACAAAACAACCAACCAGCAGCCACCTCACGCTGCCCTAGTGGTGATGTCAGCCACATTAAAAGGAGCAAAGATAGTTGAAATACTCCAAGAGCACAATGACCCAGGAGAAATCGGCCTAACAGTAGTCTCCCTTCGACAAGGAAGAGAAGACATCGTAGTGACCTTGACGTCAAAGGAAGGACTGAAGAATCTGTATGAAGAAATCGCGAAAAATCTAGCAACCCGCCGAATACAAACAAGGGAACCCAAGACAAACTTCCCAAGGTTAAGGTAATAGGTATCCAAGACGACGTTTCAGTCGAAGACATTCCGACAGTCTTAGTAAACCAGAATACGCTATCCTGCGACCCCGACGACATCCAAGTTCTCAACCATTGGAAGGGGAAGAATGGCACAACAGCCGTTCTGTCAACAAAACTGCCTGCTTATCAGGACGTCGTTTTGAAAGAAAGACTCTACATCGGATGGGCACGCTGCAGGTACCTCAACAACGTTTTCCTCCCAAGATGCAAGCGTTGTGCGCGCTACGGCCACTCCGAAAAACACTATGACATCAACAGAAGACCACGATGCTCCAAATGTGGGGAAACCACTATTACCAGAACTGCGCTAGTATAGAACGTCATTGTTGCATCTGTGTGGAAGCGAGCCAAGTAACGGTTGAGAAGGTCAACGTAAGGCACTCAGTCATAGAGAACATATGCCCGACGTACATTCAGAGGCAGCGACAACAAGAAGAGGCGATTCTCTTCCGCTTGAATTGAACCGACTGGTGTAGCTCTTCTTCGACAACGCAAGCGGCAAGTAATTGAACATTTTGTGAAGTTCAGTGTTGCGTGAAGTGGACTGAGTTGGACACGCTAAAATTGTTCGTTGCTTTAAAAAGGTCAACGCAATTACACTCTCATCACTACAACGCTCACCACACACACATACATAACAGTATGGCGAAGAAGTACTCGGATCAGGGACAAATCTCGCAGCCATAGTCATCACTACACATCACCCAAGTTAATTTGGCAAGGTGTGCCAAAGGAAACGATGCGTTAAGTTTCTACCATAACGAAAATCATAATCACATCTCAGCAATAGAGGAACATTATCATGTTAAATGAAAGGTTTTTCCATCCGACATCAAGTCGTAGCATACAAAAATAACCCGATTCTCGCTCTGGTAAATCATTCTCCAGATGTAAAAATATTCCCGCTCATAATCGAACAAAAATAATTGCGCCGAAGGTAAACTGAAAAGAAAATGAATTCATTATAATTATTTGGTACGCCCCTCCCAGAGACCATTTCGAAAACACGTTAAACCGACTAGAACTCTTCTTTCAAGATTTTTCTACCGACCACGTAGTACTACTGGGTGACTTCAATGCGAAACACAGAATATGGGGAGGAGATATAACCGATACAAGAGGTGACGATTTACTTGAACTTTCCCTTAGGCCCGACCTTTCTGTTATAAATAGCCCTAACTCACCTCCGACTTTCGAAAACAGTATAGGTAGAAGTTGGATCGA
This sequence comes from Haemaphysalis longicornis, assembly GCA_013339765.2. NCBI lineage: Eukaryota > Metazoa > Arthropoda > Arachnida > Ixodida > Ixodidae > Haemaphysalis > Haemaphysalis longicornis. The sequence goes on from JABSTR010000093.1 coordinate 8,635, forward strand.
CGTAACCAATTTAGGGCAAGAGTTATTACCAGACGTTATTCACTGGGAAGTACTCGAATATTACAACAGCAGCGACCCCAAATTGATTGGTTTACTTTTATACGATATCATTAACGAAACCAAGTACCGACTTACCCTGAAAGGTGAGAAACATGTCATAGAAGATTTAAAAAAGGACACTTGGTTCGAAACAGCTAGAAAGGGGATTAAAATAACTGAAGAAATGTAAAATGCTGTAAACACATTGTATGATAAAATAGAAAAATTAGGAAGTAAACGTAGCAAAAAAGTTAAACCATCCCACAACCAATCCAAACCGTGGTGGTCAGTTGAACTTGAAATCGAGAGAAAGCGAGTAAGAACACTAAGATGGAGGTATCAAAAATCGCGAGGAGAAATCATGGAACAATTTAAGCGCGAGTACTATAATGAACACAAAGCTTACAATGATAAGTTAGCAACAGCAAAAAGAAAAAATTTGGAAAACAACTTTGTTCACAAGTTCATAAAAATCCATTCACATTACCGTATAAATTAGCCAGAGGAACAGTAAACCAACCCATCATCATTTGAAGTTTGAAAAAAAACAAAGTGGAGGAAAAACAAAATCAACCGAAGAAACCGTGGAACATATATTAGGAGATTTATACGAGGTCGACAAGGTTTGTGGCGAAGAAGAAATTCTTCTTCTCGAAAGCGACAACGATGAAGCTGTTAGTACTGAAAATAAAATTAACGCAGTCATTTCTGAATTAGGCAGAAAATTACTCCTGGACCGGATGGCCTGCGAGCCACGTTCGTACAATGTCTATATAATAACCAAAAATTACTCTTTCTTGATCTTTAAAATGCACGCATCACAACAGGACACATTCTATTACGGTGGTAGGAATCAAATGTATCCTAATACCAAAATCAGAAGATAACCAAGCAGCCAACAAATGTAGACCCATAGCTGTCAACTCTATCCTAGAAAAAGTACTTGAAAAAATAAATAAAGACAGTATATATCACTTCTTAACGAAGAAAAAACTCCACAGTAAAAAACAATGCGGATTTACCTACAACATGTCGGCAACCATCGCCTTAAACAACTTCGAAAAGAAAATTGATCAAGCAAGATTATATAAAGCGGTATGTGTTGTCATTATTTAAGAGATAAAGAACGCATTTACTGTATCAAATCATCGGTCATTGTAAACTTTCTAAAAAATTGGGGTGTCCGAGGAATCTGATCATTTCGACTCATAACTTTATTGAAAAACAGAAAAATTATCTTTAACATGGCGAAAGCAAAAATCCAACTTTAAGTCACGCTCTTCGCAGGGGTCACTTTTAAGTCTATTACCTGGAACATAACAATTTTAGATCTCCTAAACAGCAAATTTCCTAGCGATGTATAGATTCAGTCTTGTTCCGACTACATAACGTGAATAATAAGAGGCAATTCAAGCAATATTATCGAACAAAAGGCCACCGAAGCGCTCAAATTAGTAAAAAACTGGGGAATAGACAAAGAACTCGCATTTACCACAACAAAAGAAAAATTCACTGTAATAGGTGACAAGTACATTAAAAGACCTTCCATTATCAAACTAGGAAACAAAAATCTTAAATTCTCTAACGAAATTAAAATATTAGGCGTTTATAAAGACAAAAAGCTCAGTTTTATACCTCATTTTATCTATGTAAAGAAAAAAGTAAACAAAATAATAAACATCCTAGGGACATTTACAGCATGCAACTGGGGGCTTAGCAGGAAACACCTACAACATATTTATATCAGAGGTATAGAAAGAATCATAGTTCATGCCGCTCCAATTCGGTTTGAAAAACGTGTACTAATGAGAAAAAAACTAAGAAGAATTCAAAGAACAAGCCTAATTAAAGTTACCAATGCCTTTAAAACAGTATCCAATCGGGCCTTAAACATCATAGCTAATGTCCCAACAATTCATCTGACGATCGAAAAAGACATCGAAACATTTAATGTAGTTTTCGCCGGAAAAATGTTCACCTGGAATTCATCGCTTTTGCTGGAGACCAAAAAAATAACCAAGTACATATATTGCAGCTGCATCCCGCCGATATATTTTACCTATCTTACCCAACCTGTTTCGCAGACAGATTTTGTCGTGTTTACAGGCGGCTCGCAAGAAAACCGACATAGGAGCACCTTTTTTAATTCAAGAGAAATCCGGCAAAATACTAAAAACCAAACAATAACACCCCGGAGTACAGCAATAACTTTGAGGCAGAAGTAATCGCCGTTTTAAAAGCACTTGAATACCTCAAAACAAGCTTCAAAGAAGGTTACGTAAAGTTGTGTACTGATAGCCTATCAACACTAAAAGCAATTAGCAATCCAGATAATCGGAGCCCAAATATATTTAGAACTAAAGAAATGCTAACCAATATAGCAAAAAAAGGTCAACATACGTTAACACACATTAAAGATCACAGTGGCGAAGTCGGTAACGAAATAGCGAACAAAATGGCTAAAAAAGCAGCAAAATATGGCGACAGAATTGACTGGCCTATTTTACTAACAATTTATGAAACAACAGCTCAATATTACCCCTAATAAAACATTGGAATGTTGAGTGGCAACAAGAAGAAAATGAAAGCTACACATTCCAAAGAATAAAACATAATCACAAAATTCTGAACCACTTTCCCACAAACTAATACACGTCACAGTTTATCACTGAACACGGTAGATTTCCGTTTTATTTTTATGGGTTCGCCATTACAAATATTAACATATGTAATTGTAACCTACCAGCAGACAGTTTTGACCATTATTTACAGTACTGCCCAATAACAAACACAGATAACAACTTCTTGATATACATAAAAATTATCTCGTAAGAAGGAAACCAAAGCTAATAAAACATATAAAACATTAAAAAGGTTAGAAAAAATAACGCTTATATTCAACAATACTAAACCCTCAAATATTTTGCCACAATTTCGCACACACGAAGAAACAAAGTCAGTGGCAAATAACGCGATAATAGCTTACATCTTCTGTATTGATCATAGTTCTGTAGTAATCAATTTCTGCTTAATTATCTTGTTTAATTACCTTTTTAGATTTCTTTTATTTTAAATCAAAACATCCATTTTCAATGTATTTAATTTACTCGTTATACCACGGTGCAACGGGAGGAGTTTCAGTTCATGAGCCAGTTTTATTAACGAGGAGCCGTCATGGTGTAGCCTCGAGATTTGTGTGGTTTGAGGTGTATGACATGTTTGATGAACTTGTGCAAGAATTTCCCCAACAGCACCGACTTCGCGTGTCAGGTCAGACTCTTTGAGTACGATGCGATTGCAGCTAGCGCTTCAAATAGAAAGTTTTGCGCAGAACCCTAGACGTCGTAAAATGTACTACACCAAGACGAGAAAAGAAGTTGGCCAAATGGCGCTTGTGTTCGCATCAGACCTTTTTGAAAAGCTGCTATGCAAAAAAACTCTCACGAGCGTCATAGAAAGCCACATAAGCTTTCCATTATTATTGTGCGAGTACTAAGCGGAACGTGCGGTAGTGCCAAGCCTCCCATTCACTAAGCGGGTGATAGTATTCACTAGACTAGTATCCGATAGCTTTGGCAAGTTTCAATTAGAACTTTCATAACTCTTCTCAGTGGTGGAAAATTTAGATTGTAGGTAAGTGGCCCGACATGACACTATTACAGGTAAATTATGATCAATAAAACTGACGTTTTGGCCGTCCAACAGCTAAACACACTTTCCTACTGGCAAGACAGTGATACAAAGCCAAACGAGCTTAAGGTTGGCAAAGTCGTTCCTGTATACAAGGATGGGGACCGTTCACGTACCTCGAGCTAGTCCAATATGTGTTGTAGGTGCGATTATTACACTATTTTAAAAAATACTTTCGGCCCAAATTATATAATTTACAGCCGAACCTGGTATAATTTGCCCAATCCAGCAAGGTTTTTGCTAGCACACATTCATGTCTTCTGGTATTAACCCAACAAGGAACCCAATAAACACTAGGAAGCGAGCCACCATAGTTTTCTTAAACACTTGCAAGGCCTTCGAATCTGTCATCCACGATATATTGTTAACTAGTCGTGACGATTGTGGCTTTAGAGATAGAATTCACAAACTTCATAAATACTACATTTCCGGCCGACAGCAGTGAGTAATGATAGATGGTATTGGGTTATCTACCGAGTCAGCGGTCTCAGGAGAACCCCTAGGCTCAGTTTTAGTCTCTCCATGTTGTTTTCCTCTGTTTTGGTGTACTCGCACTCTCTAATGTTTTGACACGGCACAAATTTTTGTTGTTGACAGCCTTAATGAGACAGACTTCGAAATCAACGAGGGGCTTCAGAGAGTAATTTCTGGTTTAGACAAATACACCTTAATACTAATACAGACAAAACTAAATACATACTTTTTCCTCCAGGAAAGTACAGCCAGATTTTTGTAGCTTTACTGTAAAGCTATTCTGCACTATGGGAGAGAGTAACCACGTTTGAAAATTTACCCTCAATGTTGACTCAGATATGCACTGTAAATCTCATAAATAAGAAACGTTTGAAAGTGTTGTATCGCTTCCACAGGTTACAAAAAAAATTTAAATCTTTCAGAGAAGCCACCTTGCGTATCATATATTTCGCATTTGTGCATAGCTACCCGCATAGGTCGGCTAAACAGAAAGAACCTACTCGAATCCAATCGTAATGTTTTTCTTTCACGATGCACCCAACCAAACTGAGGCTCAAAGGCTCGTGTGTTCTCGAACTCACTCACACTCAATCACAAAATACCCAATAGTAATCGTACTCACTTTTACTGAAACTCATTTGTCATCACGAGTACTCGTAGTCAGTCTGTACCCATGAGTACCCAATTCTCTATTGTCACCTGTAATATTACATATTCTCTATTCACTTGCACTATATGGAATTTGTACTCACCAGTACTCGCACTCATCTGTAGTCACTCCTAAGAAACTCATCGGTACTCACGAGTAATAGAACTCAATCTGCCCTCAAGACTACTCCATTCGAACTCACGAGCACTAAAAGTATCCGTACTATTAGCCAGGTCATGGTTCGGGTGAAAGAATAAGTAGAAATTTTTTTGTTGAATTGATTATGAAAACAGAGGTTACATATATATTGCACCGAACCATGCACTCGGTTTGTTTATTGGTATTTTGGTTTTGCGGCCCGGCTGCGCCTCTCTGTGTTATCGCTGTTGTCTTTGTGCCAAGGGAGGCGCACGTTCCCTTCGTTTTTCTGTGCCGCATGTGTTATCTCTTCAGTTAGGGAGAACGTTCCGAACTAGCGTGAACAGCCTAGAATAATGTTCTACGATTTAAAGTGTTCTGCACGCGATTCGACTGTTCGAGAAGCCCTCGCGCCGAGAGATAATTGACCGCTAAGCAGACGCTATGGCATTCGACCCACCGCAGCTCACCTGCACACGTCACTTTGTTCAAGGCTTCTTCGCCGCCTGTGTATTCTTTGAGTGGTTAGGGGAGCACAAGTTTGCGCCAATAAACTAGTTTTTCTTGAATACAACTGTGTCGTCTTTGACTACGTGACATCTGGTAAGGTGCTGGGTACGCAGCCTTCATGTTCCCTAAACCACTGGAACCCTCCAAGCCAGTAAAACAAGAGCCAGTCGCCGCTCGAGAGGCTTACCACCCGAACTCGGTCTAGTACAAGAGCAAGTGAAGAAGGAAGACGTAGCTAGCACCACAAAGGTCAACCAAGCCACTGCCCCCCTTGTTCTGCAGCAACCTCGGTAGCCCCTACAATTCCGAAGATTAACTGGGGAATACCCCGAAGAGTGGCTGGAGAAGCTGGAAGGCGTCGGAAATTGCAACCGATGGGATGACGAAGAAATCTTCAGTTATGTGTTTTTCTACTGCAGAAACCCGGCTCGAGTCTTGTTTGAAAATCACGAGATCTCGCTAACCTCATGGAGCCTCTTCAAACAGAATTTTCGAAAACGTTCAAAACTGTGGTGCGCAAGGAACGAGCGGAGCTATTGTTGCAGACGCGAATACCACATCCCAACGAAGGTGTAGGGTTCGTTGAGGATATGAAGATGCTGTTCCGAAGAGCGTACCGCGAAACGGCTTAAGAGAAGAAGCTGCCCTTTCTTATGCAAAATCTCTTCGCTGGACACATTCGCAACACCCTAAGGACCATCGTTGAGTTCGTGACAGAGGCTTTGATGATCGAGAAGACCCTGGACATGCGTTCGAGGCTGTACAATAGACCACAGAACGTGTTTTTGGCGAATTCTGTCAACGCGCCTAAATTCGGGGCAGAATGCTTACGGGAAACAATCCAAGCTGTCGCTCGCGAAGAACTGAGGAATCGTTTCCCAACGACGCTGCAACCCCAAGTCGCCTGCCTGGCCGATGTTATCCGAGGAGTTCAACGCACACTGGGGACCTCAACGTCATCCGAAACACCCCCTGAGTCAAAAGCTATGGCCTATGCCGAAGCTGTTCGTCGAACCCACCCAGTGCCAACTCGTCGTCAAGAGGCCCCGCCGTACCGCCGCCCACTGTGGCCCGCCCGTGCCCCGGTGGTCGAAAACCACACGCCCAGGAAGACAGACGTATGGCGAACACCTGATAATCGTCCCCTTTGCTACCACTGCGGAGAAGCTGACCACATCTACCACTGCTCCCCTTACAAGAGGCTCGGTTTGCGAGGGTTCTCCGTCGTGGCACCTCGCCCCCGACCCGGCCACCACCCATCTGAGATCGAGAAACACCTGTCCAACACCAGCCGTGGTCCAGCCTATTTCAGCTATTCGCCGCTGCCCTACCCATACTAATCGCTGAACGGCCGTAGCAATGATGAATTCGCCCGTGGACGATCCCCAGCCCACGCAGGGGAAACTAAAAGAAGAACCTTCTGTAGGTAAAGTTGCACGACCGCGGAAAAATGAAAACCCTGCAACTACGCAAAGACGCGACGAAGACACTGACTCACGGCATGCCCTCATCCCGACGAACCGACCTAACCATGACTAGCCTCCCGAACACGACGACAGCTACACGGAGCGACGTGTACCCGACATGACGGAGACTGCCGCTGAGATGAGAAGGCGAGGACGACGCACAGTGCCTGACCGTCTATGAGCACAAGCCGAGACGCGACGCCCCGACGCAGACGGAACTCGAGTGACGGAATCCGATGTGAAGGTGTCCTTCGATGGCTTTGATGTTGTCGCCCTCTTATACACGGGAGCCAACTACTAAGTAATGCGCAGACCATTTGCGTCTAAGCAGAATAAAGTTAGCACCAGATGGGGCGGTCCGCACATACGAACCGCTGGAGGCCGCCTCGTGGCTTCAACAAGGAACGCTCACATCGAGTTTCACCATACACGGCACGACGTACCCTGCCGGGTTCGTAAGCTTCCCTGACTGCTGCCGCGGCGCAATTCTCGGAATGGACTTTGTTGATGGACAACAGTGCAATAATTGATCTAAAGCTCAAGTATATAATATTTTCCTCCGATCACTCCATGACACCGGAACCGAACACCAAACACCGTGCAGCTGGAAAGATCGCTGTTGATCATTTCACCCTTATACACTGCGCAAGCTTGATCACCGTGTACTGTGAAGGTCGTGCTGTCCTGGAGATTGACCAAAAGTTGCTTCTCGACCGCGGTGTTTCTGTGATGATGATGATGATGATGATTATTTTGGGTTTTATTGCACAAGTACAACTAAAGGCAAAGAGCACAAAACAAAAGTGATTTCATGAGAGCGACATAAAAGTAAAAGTGGAATATTTCAGTAAAAATAAGCGAAGTAAAGTACAAGCTAATGAAGATTGCTGGTGTGAAGGTCCAGGTTGTCATGATGCCTTAGAAGAGATGAGATGTAAAAAATTGACATCAGAGAGAAACTTAAAAACACGCTTGGTGGAAAGCATGAGCTCGTCTCCTAGAAAGTATGGTGGGTGAAACGGGGCGCGTTGTCGGTAGAGTTGCCGGAAGGGTTCACGTCGTCTTGTGTCAAGTGCCTTGCATTGAATGAGTTTGTGGATTACGGATAGGGAATTTCCAAAACAGCTGCACATGGGTCTTGGAAATTCTGTTAGCAGCTGCGAGTCTGTTGCGTGTATGTGCTTATCCGTAACCTTGCTAAGGTCACTTCGGTGTGTCTGTTGTGTGAGTCAGTTGTGTATCGTCCTAAGTATGACTTTATTACATGTAGGTTGTTGTATATTTGTTCACTCTACTGTGTTTTCCACGTTTTACGTAGGTGTTGTCTGATGAGTGGTTTTAGGTCACTGTAGGGTTCTGTTGCTATGTCTGAGCGCTTCTGAGTGCAGCTGCAGCAGCCCTTTCATCATCTAACTCGTTGCCAGCGATCCCAGCGTGGCCTGGAATCTAGAAGACCATCACATTCAAGTTTGAGGCATAGGCTGATATCAAAGATTTCCAAACGAGATTGACAACATAATTATTGCAAGACCTTTGGGATGATAATGTGAGTACGAGGCTAAGTAATTCTGTGAAATCGATGGAGTTAGCGATATTTTGTTCGATAAAGTGATTTAAAACAACAAATATACCATATTCTTCCGCCGTAAAGATGCTGGATTTCCGATTCCTGGTTTTGAAGGCATTGAAGTTGGGTCCGTGTGCAGCACAACTCACCGCAGTGGATGTTTTTGATGAATCACAAAAACTTCTGTCGCCTTTAATTCGCCTGGAGATACAAAAAATGCTCTGCGCAAGGTGACAGTACTGCGCAATGGTCTGCGCAAGGTGGCAGTACTGGGCACCGTGTTTTCCTTAAATTGCGTAAACGATAAATCTTATTATACAGCATGGAGATGACATGGGGCTACCAAATCAGTGTGAGATGTTTTGAAATTGTATAAAAACGAGACAGAAAGTTCAGAAGCTTTCTCCGTCGGCTTGAGCGAGAAAGGCCGGGTAATGAATGGACGATTTAAAAACCGTTGGGATATAGATGTATTGTGCATTACACATTTATGTCCCTCCTTCAGGAACGGCGCTACAATCCCCTCCCTGCAAGATTTTGGAATGTGCACGAAAGCCATATATTGTTGAAGTAGTGCTTCAATGGTGTGTCGCTGTAGGTGTTGTATCATGATGTATGTAATCCTATCTTGGACTAGAGCTAAATATTTACATGCGCTAAGGGCAGCCCTCAACTTATAGAGTGTATATTCAGATTTTGACCCCTATTGTCACGCAGGGACTTCTCACAAACATCTTTCTGTTTCAGGAAAGTGTTTGTGTAGTGTTCAATATGTTAGAAGTGTGTTAGCCTGCATGGAAGTGTACCCCGCACGGGGCACCTTGAGCAATCTTGGTGACGGTACTGGCGATACCGGCTTTCCCGAGCCCCCAAACATAGGCCGAATCCAACCGTGGCGATGTGTTTATAGGTGGACGGTTAAAAACCACGAATGTTGACCGTCGGAGCCCAGGTCAAGCTCTGGCGGATGGGATCCTTGTCTATTCACCAGGCCGGGAGCTCCGGGACCTTTTTGACTACCAGGGTAAGGTCAAAGAAGAAAGTGCCCCCGTCTCCCTGCTTTTATACTATGCTATATGGCATTTTCAACCCCCCCCCCCCCCCAAAACATGATCCGTCCCTGAAAAGGGGCCGCACCGAAGTTTCATTCCCACCCCTTCCAACAACTGTCTTTTCAAACAACCGTGAATAACTATGCTCGTTTCGTTGTGATAGAGCCAGCTGACTGAGCAAGACCTGTCGCTTCTCTGTCTGTATTCCTGGTTTCAAAATTCCTGCAAAACACATTAGGTGGAAAGTATCAAGCTAAAAAGCGTAGGACGGGAGAAATCCTTGTAGAACTTCATGCCGAACAACAAGCCCGCACTCTTCTTGAACAAACCCGCATCCATGATCTGGACATCAGGTCCCACGTCACACCCCCACCGGAGCCTCAACAGCTCCCAGGGCGTGATTTCTGAGTCAGATCTTCTTATAAAAAGAGATGCCGACTTGCTTGAAGGTTTAAAGGATCAGGGCGTCACAGCTGTGCGCCGCATCACGATGCGCAGGGGTGATAACATAACCTCCACGAAGCATATCATCCTGACCTTTAACCGTTCCTTACTTCCTGAACATATCAAACGCAGGCTTCATCCGATGCTCCGTTCGTCCTTACATTCCGATCCCGCACCGCTGCTTCAAGTGCCAGCGGTTCGGGCACACTACAACCTCTTGCCGCGGCAAAACAACGTGTGCGAAATGCGCCGCGCAGGACCACCCCACCGACAACTGTAATTCTGACATCCTCACTTGTGCAAACAGCAAGGAACCACATGCGGTGTACTCCAGTAAATGCGAAAAGTTCCAAATTGAAAAGAAAATATTCAATCTCAAGGTAACAGATAACATCACTTTCCCAGAGGTGCGGAAGAGGTTCGCCTCTTTCCCTCTGGGGAGGTACGCCGGCGCAGCTCGCCGGGGGGCGGAGCGGCGTCTGGTTGCCACAGGGACCCAGTTCAGCGAGTCTGACCTGGTCCCTCCATCGCTCCCCCCCATGGGTTGCCTCTGGCAGCCAACCCGCCACCACGCCGTTTGCTGAGGGAGCAGCGGTTGTGGAGGCAACGTCTTCAGTCGGGACCGGTGCCGCTCCCGCCTCTGTCTCCCCATTCTCCAGTGCGTTTGGGGGTACCGAGGTGATGGACACCACGGGCCCCGCACCGGCTCCCACCGCCACCGCACCGCCCGTGCCACCTCTCTCCCATCACTCGCGTCCCGGACGCCCTCGGCGGTGGCGGCTCAAACGAAGGGCTCCCAAGGGGGGGGGGGGAAGGTCAAGTCCGGGGGGCCCGGTCCGTCGGGCAGCCCTCGGACATCCGACGACGAGATGGATGTCGGGCCGTTCCTTCCTTCAAAGCAGCGCAAGTAGCACCCACCGACTTCCAAGCCTACAGACAGGCCCAAAAAGCCCAATCCCAGAGTAACAGCCCCGAAAGACGACACATGAACACACACACAAACACTACAGTCATTCTTAAATGTAAATAATGGGAAACGACAACATCATTCAATGGCACTGCAGAGGCCTTATCAACAATCTAGATGATGTGCACGAGATACTTCATTCACATCAGCCAAGTCTCATGTGTCTTCAGGAAATACACCTAAATAGTAAACATACTAACTTCTTGAATAGCTACTTGCTTTTTCGAAAAGGCAGGCACACTTGCACTTATTCTTCAGGTGGTGTGGCCATAGTAGCCCGAAAAATCTTAGCGTGTCACACCATCCACCTAAACATAAACACCATGCTTGAAGCTGTCGCGATTCGAACTACTTATGATAGGTTAATACCGGTATGCTCCCACTACATCCCTCCGGATTACCAGCTATCGAGCACTGATTTTGAGGCCCTGATAGATCAACTACCTTAACCGTACGTAGTCTTAGGGGACCTCAATGCACATAATTCAATCTGGGGCTCTTCCCGCACAGATGCCCGAGGTCGCCTAATTGAAAAATTTCTAACATCAACGGGAGCATGCCTTTTTAACAAAAACAAAGCTACATATTATAACATAGGACAAAACAGTTATTCACACCGTGACTTGGATCTTGGCTCTGCAGTTCTGTTCCCATTTCTTGAGTGGCATGTGGAAACAAACCTATACTGTAGTGACCACTTTCCCACCAAATTGACATACATAGGCATAGGCACAAACACTTCCCCCTCCTCTCATAAAAGGTTCAATGAGGGAAGAGCAAACTGGAGTACATTCACAGAAACATCTAAACTGCACTACACAATCAAAAAAACACCTACACGTAGAAGAGGCGACCCAACTGCTCACGGCTTACATCCACGACGCCGCCGCCATTCCCCAGTCCATTCCCCAGGCCTCCGGTGCCCCACGCCACCCAAGGAGGCCCTGGTGGAACGAGGACTGCAGGCGAGTGCGAGTGGCTTAGAACAAGGCGCGGGGTGTCCTTCGCCGGTTCCCCACGTCGGCTAACTTAATTTCTTTTAAAAGAGCAAAGGCCTTGGGAAAGCGCGTGCGCCATGAGGCAAAAAAAGATAGTTGGCGCTCCTTCATAACATCCGTAAATTCATGCACAGACACACGCAAAGTCTGGACACGAATACGTAAACACAAAGGACAACATACACATACCCTGCCCTTGGTCAGCACGACTGGGGACACACTAGAAGATCAGGTTAACAAACTTGCACAGCACTTTCAACACGTGTCAAGCCCTGCACACTACACAAACACTTTCCTGAAGCATAAAGCCTCTTGTGAAAAAAGTCCCTAAGTGACAACAACAAATCACAGACTTCTTACAACTCCCTGTCTTCACTACATGAGCTGAGGGCTGATCCAAGCACGTGTAAACCCTCCGCTCCAGGACCAGACAACATTACATATACAATGATACAGCACTTACACACAGACACTCTTGTAACACTCCTTCACCTTTACAACAAGATATTTCTTTCCGGGTACATTCCAAAGTCAAGGATGGAGGCCATAATTGTAGCATTCTTGAAAAAAGGGAAGGACCCTTCCTCTCCTGCTAGCTATCGACCCATTGCCCTGACCAGCTGCCTGTGCAAGCTTCTCAAGAAGATGATAAATAGCAGGCTCGTGTACTTCCTTGAATACAACGGTCTTCTCGAGAGCTGCCAGGCAGCCTCCAGGGAGCGGCGATAAACGAACGATCAACTCGTAGCTCTTGAAACCTATATAAAGGATGCCTTTGTGCATAAACAATTTTGTCTTACGGTGTTTTTCGAACTAGAGAAAGCCTATGACACCCCTTAACGGTACGGTATCCTCAGTGACCTAAAGTCAATCGGTGTTGCGGGCTACATGTTGAAGATCATTTGTAGTTATTAGTCGGAGAGAACCTTTCGCGTCAGAGTTGGTTGTGCACTGTCAAATGTTCACGTGCAAGAAAATAGCGTGCCGCAAGGTGGAGTGTCGAGCTGCACCCTTACCATAGTAAAAATTAACTCTCTTGGAAAGACACTGCCACCTAAATCTCTTATTATAAGTATGTAGATGACTTGCAGATATCCTGCAGGTCGTGTAACCTGTCCATCTGCGAACGTCAAGTCCAGCTCGGCGTCAAGGAACTCGCCGACGGGGCTGACAAGAATGGCTTTATTCTTAATCCCGCGAAGAGCTCTTGTGTTTTCTTCTCCAGGAGGCGTGGCGTCCTCAAATGCAAATGCTTAAAAACAATGAATATTCTTAAGGTCCTCTCACATCAATCTCATGGGGCCGACAAACAACTCCTGCTGCGCCTCTACACAGCGTTGGTGGGGTATCAGCTCGACTACGGCAGGGTCGTTTATGGGTCGGCTACAAAAACAGCACTTAAAATGCTCGACCCCGTGCTGCATCTTGGCCTAGCCCTCTCTTGTGGCGCATTCCCACTAGCCCTGTTGATAGTGTTTATGTCGAGTGCGACAAATTTTGCCTAGGGCATCAGCGGGAGTATGTTGACCTGTTGTATGCATCCAAGATCGTGTCTCTGACCAACCATTCTTTTAATCCCATCATGAACGATACATCAAATTTACAACTCTTTTTAAACAGGCCATCTATTCCCTTACCGTTCTCTCTCAGAGTTAGGGAGGACGCTTCTGCACTCAATGTCCCCCTTTCAGACACGCACAAGACACCGATTCATAATTTCATCGCAACATGGCATCTTCTTCCTGTAACATGCGACCTGTCATTCACTCTTGCAGAAAAAAATAGGGTATCCTGGAATGCAATTCTGCAGCACTTCCTGTTCCTGCAACACAAGTACAGGTGCGCAGAAGTCTATAGCGACGCGTTCAAAACTGGTTTAACTGTCTCTTGTGCAGCGCATGGACCAAATTTTAGAGTTGTCAAAACAATGAATTTTCTCAGCAGTATTTACACGGCAGATGCGTGTGGCATTTTACTCGTGTGAAATCACATCATCGAACATAAGATTCCAAAGTCCATCGTCTACACAGACTCTCTAAGCGTTGTGCAGGCATTTTCATCAGGAAGGTCGTCAAAAAACTATGTAATCAATGTTCTTTTAAAGGTCATAATGACTGCATATGCTACAGATTTAGAAATAACCATATGCTGGGTACCAGGTCACTGTGGGATCCCAGGCAATGAGATAGCTGATCAAATGGCTAGTGCTCGCCCCCTCATGACGGCAGTTGACATAACAACAATATCTTACACCGACCTAAAGACACACATCAGACGACAGCTTCGTAACACATGGCAACTACCCTGGAGTCAACAAACAGACAACAAACTACACGTAATTAAACCACAACTGGGATGCTACATACTTGACTTACACAACAGATACACAGAAGTCGCCCTGGCTAGGCGGCGGATAGACCACACACATGCGACGCACTCCCACCTGCTCACTGGAACTTCGTGACGCACGTGTAGCAGGTGTGGAAAGGGCCTATCCGTAGTCCACATACTAATCCCTTTCAGAGCACTTGACACAACACGACACAAACATTTCCATGAAATATACAGACGACACATTCCTTTGCACCCATCATATTTTTTAGCCGACGAACCAATGTTTTCTATTCAGCGTGTTTTTAAGTTTTTAGCTGAGGTGAACTTTCTGCAGCTCTTGCCATATCACGTGTAATCATCCTGGCCCTATATACCAGCCATCTCCATTGTCTTTTGTTTTGCATCACTTTTGTTTTTTGTCACTCGTTGTTGTATTTATCATCTCATCACAATTCAGTAACTTCTTTTTGGCGCTCTTTGCCCATAGTTGGCATTGCGCCAATAAAACCCAACTATCATCATAACCTGGATGGAAGTGTAAGGAAATGTGTTGGAAGTGTTGTGCAAGTGTGTTAGCCTGGTCGTCGAGTGTGACCCCTGTTGTACTGACCAGGGGTAGGATTTGTCTAGGTTGTCCTTTAAGTTTACGTATTCTTGTCCATACCTTGTGACTGTCTGTGTATGAGTTGATGGAAGTAAGGAATGCGCGCCAACTCTCCTTTTTCGCCTCCCGAAAGCCTTTGTTCGTTTAAAAAACTGAGGTTATTTGACATGGGGTACCGGCGAAGAACACCGCACTCGTTGTTCTGGGCCTCTCGCGCCAACCTACAATATTCGTTCCACCAGGCCCTTCTTGGGTTGCGGGACGCAGTGGAGGCCAGGGGAATAGACTTCTGGCAAGCGTCGAGTTTGTGCGTACGGATGAGTTGGGCGTCTTCTTACACGTGTAGGTGTTCATGGATGTGTGGTGTAGTTTATATGCTACAGTGAATGTGCTCCTGCTTGCTTTTCATTCGTTAGCCTCTTATGGGAAGACGGAATGCTTGGCCATCTACCTATATACGGTAATGAAGTGGGAAAATGGTGACTTCCTTATGGGTTCGTGCCCACACCCTACTTATTACATGGCAAGAGAACTGCAGAACTAATAGCAAGTCAAGATGCGAGTATGTATTGTGTCCTAAGTTACGGTATGTAGGAGGTTTTCTTTTGAGAGGGCGTGCTCCAGAGGAGCCCCAAAGAGAGATGTGTGCATTGGGGTTGCCTGTAAGGATACATGGATTGGGTAGCTGGTCAACCAGTGCCTCGAAATCGGTGCTCAGAAGTGCAAAATCAGGAAAGATGTAACTGGATTGTATTTTTGTCAACCTAATAAATATTATCCTGGGGATCACTACAGCCTCAAGGAGAGTGTTTAAAGAGAGGTGTGGCTTGCTAATGGTTTTTGGGCTACAATCGCTACATCGCCCGAAGGGTGGTTGCAGCCAACCCTGTCCTTTCTGAATACCATATATCTAATTAGGAAATTTGTCTGTTTGGAATTGAGATGAGTTTCTTGGAGACACATGATAATTGGCTGACTGGCATGCAGCATCTCATACACATGGTCAAGATTTTTAAGTAGACCTTTGCAGTTCCATTTGATGATGTTTTCTGTTCCCATTATTTGCATTTAAGAATGACTGGAGTGTGTGTGTGTGTTCGTGTGTCGTCTCTCGTGGCTGTTACTTTGGGTTCGGGTTTTTTGGCCTTTCTGTAGGCCTGGACGTCGGAGGCTGCTCCTTGCGCTGCGTAGCAGGCAGGAACAACACGACGTCTATCTCGTCGTTTGATGTCCTGGGAGTGCGGGTTGAACTGGGCCCCTGGAGGTAACCCCCCTTCGGAAGCCGTTGGTTTGATCCGCCACCGCCGCGGGCGTCGGGAGTGCCAGACGTGGCACGCGTGGAGCGGTGATGGTGGGAGCTAGTGCCAGGTGACAGGCCCCTGGTGTCCATCGCCTCGGCACCCCGCAACACACTGCAGGATGGGTGCCAAGAGCGGGTGCGGCACGTGTCCCGACGGAAGGCGTTGGCACCACAACCGCTGCTGCCTCAGCAAGCGGTGTGATGACAGGTAGGGCTGCCGGAGGCAACACAGAGCGGAGTGATAGAATGACCAATTCAGACTCGCTGAACTGGGCCGCTGTGCAAACCAGCCGCCGCTCCGCCACCCGGCGAGCTGCATTGGCGTACCTAGCCAGGGGGCAAGAGGTGAACCTCTTCCGCACCTCTGGGAAGGGGATGTTTTCTGTGACCTTGAGAATATTTATTTTCTTTTTACGTTGATCTTCATGCATTTCCTGGAGTAGGCCGCATGTGGGCCCCGGCTGTTTCACACGTGAGGTTTTCTGAATTACAGTTGTCGGTACTGTGGTCCTGCACGGCGCATTTCGCAGAGGTTGTTTTGCCACTGCAAGAGGTTGTACTGTGCCCGAACCGCTGGCATTTAGAGCAGCGGTACCGGTTCGGTAAATAAGGACGAATGGAGCATCAAAAGAAGCCAGCGTTGATATGTTCAGGAAGCGAGGAACGGCTAAAGGTCAGGATAATATGTTTCGTGGGGAATACCTTATAAACCCCGAGCATCGTCAGCTGCCTCTATCACAAGAAAACGAGCACAGTTATTCACGGTTGTTGAAAACACAGTTGTTGGAAGAGGTGAAAATGAAGCTTTGGTTCCGCCCCTTTTCAAGGACCGATCACGTTTTGGGGGTCCCATACACCGGAGCTTGGCCTGGGCTCATACGGCCACCATTACAAGTTTATACACTTCACCTTAAAACACCTAGCCACGCAAGATTACAGCATGAGTGTGGGTGCTCTGGGTCCGCGGTGTCGTCAATACCGTCACCAATATTACTGAAGGTGCCCCGTGTAAAG
The DNA here is from genome assembly GCA_013339765.2 of Haemaphysalis longicornis. Lineage (NCBI taxonomy): Eukaryota > Metazoa > Arthropoda > Arachnida > Ixodida > Ixodidae > Haemaphysalis > Haemaphysalis longicornis. The sequence continues at coordinate 25,881 of JABSTR010000093.1, forward strand.
GTGGTGAGTCTGTCGCAAGAGGAATTTGCGCTGTTTAAGAAGCGCAAATCGCACGTTTTGGTCACCAATTTCACGGAGGAGTACCTGCTTATAAACAAGGGCGCTGCATTTGCGTTCCTCGAAGAAACGCAACAAGCAATGTGACGTGATTGCAGTCGCCGACTTTGAACGCACACCCGAAGATACCTTCAAGCTTTCGCATCCCTTCGACGTGAATCCGGCGCTACCGCAAGAAGAAAGGAACAAGTTATAGGCTTTGCTGCATCACTACAGCGAGTGTTTTAAAGCAAAGATTATTACCTCTACTCCCCATGGGCTTTTTCTCGACCGTTGGTGTCACCAGAAAACTGCAGCGAACAAATAAATGAATTTACTCGCACCGCCGGGAATTAAACCTGAAACTAATAGACTAACAAAGCGAGAGCCCGTTGTCTCACCGATTTAGCTACGAGCCCACTAGAAGACGGGGAAGAGAGTTAGTGTACTCACGAAGCACATCTACGGGTTTACCCCCTGCGTTCTTGCTGAATGCCACGTGAAAGCGTCATGCGACCACTCACGCCCGTCTAGTAGCCCTATGCGCACCTTGATTATGTGCAAAGAGTTACAAAAATTAAAGGAAGCTCACACCAATGCATGGCATCTCACTTCTAGTGCGCCAATGTACTAAAGCCTGTGGCTTCCAGTGATCACGTAAAAAATCACAGCTCCTTGTCGTCCGCCCTCATGGAAAGCATCGGAATCAACGCGCCAGCGACGACTCCGGAGATAGAAAAGCAGCTGCCCCGGGACGTTCTCCAAAGACTGAGGGTCTGACCCTTACCGAAGCACATGCATCCGCAAGTACACCAAGAAAGAAGAAAGGCGAGAGCCACGGCCCTCACAAAGGGTCACGCCAAGGATCCGCGCGCGTACTACGTGGACGTGGTGAAGTATCCCCACCGGCGAAACACGTACGCAGTAGCAGTCATCCCAACAGACACCGGAGTAGTCACAATGTCGGAAAGCATACCGTGCAAGTCGCCCACTCAAGCCGAGGAGTTTGCAATTGAACTGGCACTAGCAATCCCGTATTGCCGCATGGTCCTTCGCGAGTCGAAGCCGGCAATAGTCAACGTTGCTACAAACAACGTCCATGGAACCACTCGAAGACTACGTTCAGCGCTAGCAAGACCGGAAACCAACGTTACCTTCAAGTGGTTCCCTTCGCACGCCGGGGAGCTGGACGCGGGCCCGAACCGCAACGAGGAGGCAGATACGGAGGCAAACGCGCTAACTAGCCGCGGGTCTCCGTCAACGCATTCCTCGGAGCCGCAACGACCCGATGCCGAAGACGAAGAGTATTCCATCACAACAAACGACGACGTTCTGCAGTGGTACAGAACGAGCAGACGCATCTACCCACCGCCTCACCGAGACCTACAACGAAGCGAAGCAACCACACAACGGCGGGTGCAAGTACAAGCTATATATGAAGCCCCGTCTGGGCAAAGCAAGGTTGCCCTGAGGTATACACCACGGATATATGCCAACACTGCAAGAAGGCGCGAGCCACCCCGAGACACCTCCTCTGGGACTGTGCGCCACTGCCGGGTAACCAAGATGAAGCAATGCCAACTGCCTTCAGCAGCAAGATCAACCGAGAGCTAGGCAACCAAAGAGACGTGGTCCAGCATGTGCTTAGCATCCTGGAACGCCAGCAGCCAAAAGCGGCGCCCCCACGGATTTTAAGCGAGTCGGTTGCTGCTCCTGGACGACTGAGAACGCTAGTGTCTCGCTTTAATTCCCCTACCCCTTCCCCCTGTATGCCGAATCGTCTATAAAGTTGTTTCACTCACTCACCTAAGAATCCTCCCGAGGCACACGTTATCATGCGTCACGTGAAGAGCACCGGATTTTCACAGGTTTACACGTGGGCTTGCGCCCGCGAGGACCTTGTAAACAATACAAAGAAAAAAAGGAGGCATGTGAGTTTTCGCCGTGTGAGAAGCGCCCGACGCAGGCCAGATCAACCTTAATAACACACTGGCCAGCGTCGTGGCGTCATCTCTCAGCGCTCGGCTTGCTACAGTGTACAAGCACCGACAAGCTCCTCGAGATAGGCATCCACAACACTTTGGAAGAGATTATAGAAGCCCAGAGTACAGCACAACACGAGCGCTTGTCCCAAACACGCACCGGACTGTCTATCCTGCGAGCAATCGGCGCGACTCCCCTCGCCACCCACCCAACAGACACCGTTGCACTACCAGAGGCAACAACGAGACGGCTTACTGTAAGCCCGATCCCGAAGCAGATGCATCCGGAACACAATAGCGAACGGCGGCTTGCAAGGGCCCGAGCCCTCACGACCCTATGGCGACACTCGCAGTGCGGGCAGCTTCACCGCAGCGGACTCACACCAAGCAGAAGAAATGGCCATCGCCTTGGCCATAACAGACCCCAAGTGTACTACAGTGATCATTGTTTCGCGAACCGCAGTGCTCCGTTACGCCACAAACAATGTGTGTGCCAGTGCAGTGAAAGTGATCAGTACCGCGAAATCTACAGACACCCCAGTAACTCTCCGGTGGTTCCCCGCAGACATGGGGTCCCTACATCTCGGAACGGGTCTCCCCAACCGCAACGAGACGGCCGATGCCGCTGCGCGCGCGCTCACACACCCCGCGGCGGCTAACGGCTCGGCCACGTCTCCAGAACGGTACGAGCCTCCCGATTGCACCCCCCTCACTAGCTATGGGGACATTCTGCTGTGGTATAGAACTAATCGAAGACGGCGACCCCCGCCTCATCCGAAACTTTCACGCGCGGAAGATGGTGACATATCGACAGTTACAGACTGGGTCCCTTCTTGCAGATTTGGGCATGACCAACACGTACGGAGAACTCAAAGAGGCCCATCTCCATAACCAGTACCTGCGGCTTACCAAGTCGCACGCTGGGAGATGCCTCTTACAACGCCTCCACATCTCCTACACATATCAGGCAGAAGAGCGAACCCCGATCCCAGAGGACTGGCGTGGTGCGTTGGATATCCAGCCTCTACCCCAAAATATGGCTAGGGGTACTCACGAAGGCAGGCGAACTGCGCGGGTTACAGCCTTGCAAGGACGCTATGGGTCCCGGCCTGGAGTATTCTACACGGACGCGTCTGGCCCTCACCACGGGGGGTGGTACACGGCAGCCGTAATTCATCAAAACGTGCCTGTTCAAGGACTCACTTTTCGAGCACCTGACATCTCTCATGCGGAGGAAGTCGCCATAGCTCTCGCCGCAGCGGACCCCGCATCTCGGATCATTATTACCGATTCGCGGAGTGCGTGCAAAAATCTTACCAAAGGTCGCATCACCATTCGCGCTGCTCGAATCCTCAAGGGCTGTTATTATATGGACCGCCCAAATACACGTTCCGTCATCTGGACTCCAGCTCACGCAGGACTAGGTGGTAACGAGGCTGCCGATGCCTCAGCCCGCGCGCTTGATTCCCGGGACCCTCCTCGCCCTCCATCTCTTGACGATCCAGAACCTAACCCGGTCAGCTCATTTCGCGACATCACAGCGATGTACAAATTGAACAGGCTCCGATTTCCGCCTCCGGCGCCGGGCCTGACTAAGGCTGACGAGCGCTGGCTCTTACGGCTATACACTAACACGGTATTGTGCCCGGCGATACTCAAGCACTTCAATCCGGCCTTCTCCGGGGAATGCCCACACTGTGACCATCCGTTTGCGGATACTTTTCACATGGTGTGGGCATGCCCATCCAACCCGGCGGTCCCCCCAATCACGTGCCCTTCCCCCCCTACCCGTGAGAGCTGGGAGGCTGCCCTGCTCGGCTGCTCGACCTTGGAGGGCCAACGAGCCCTCGTGGCCAGGGCGCGCGCCGCCGCGGAAGCCACAGGGGTCCCGGACTAGGGACTCCTCCTAGAGTTTGTACAGGGTCGGCCCTTAAGGCTGCCCCTATCTCTCACTTGTATATAGACTTAATAAATGTTTTTCACCACCACCACCACTAACCCCGGTGCTAGGTGTACATGTGTGCCCCCAAGTATACGAGACAGATGTGTGCCGATTGTGCGCGAGTGCCAAAGCAACTACAGCCCACATCCTGTGGAACTGTGAACTGAACCCGCGGGAGGCTGCCACACAAACGCCGCTTCCCCCAAACATTACGAACGCGATGACCTCGTCGGACTACAGCACCCAACACCTGGCCGTCCAGCAAGTGCAGGCGGCTCTCGAACGCCAGCTGCCTAGGATCGCACCCACGGGTACGGGACGCCTCTCGGAACTCGGGGCGTGCGGTCTGGCAGCGGCAGCAAGAGCACGCCGGCACGACGTCGTGGCCGCGTCTTAGAGGCTCGCCCCTACTTGGCTCGCTCCTAATTGCAGGCTTTCAATAAATGTTTTTCTCTCTCTCTCTTTCTCAAGGGCTGTTCTCCTTGCCAGTTCACAAGCGTTCGCGCCTGAAGGGGGAGCACTGACGCCGAGTTCCCGGAGCCGGTGGCCGCGGGTGCTAGCGCGTGCTATGGCACTCCACTTTGGGAGAGGTGTTAATGGCGGTGAACAAAACATTCCGGGCTGGCCAGGCACGAAGAACTTTCAGCGGCAAGTTCAAAAATGCATGAGATGGGCCAGGACTCCAACGAAGGGAGAGGAGACATTTGCAACATTCGCAATTGTTTTGGGTTTTATAAATAAAATGTTGGTTTGAACGCGTTTTTGTTTTTGTGCGATGCAAAATTACACCATCGTCTAATTGTTAATAAAGGAACAATACGAATATCACTGTTGAAATTATGTTGTGCTTCAATTATCTCTAATAGGTAATTTTTGCGGAATTATGTTCACAAATATGAAGTATGGTGCCAGTTTCATAACTAGGCAATATAACGCTGTCGTTGAAGTTTTCTGGTAGCGTCTCGCTGAGGGGATGAATCGAGAGACAGAGAGTTGTCCACCCATATGGTGTGAACACTATCTGCATAAATATACTTTGCGCGACCCCTGCAGTTCCCATCTACAGCTAGACCTGATATGAATTTGCAATAATAAAGTATCTTTATGGTAGGCTTACAGGCAGACAGAGGGACATGCACAAACAGGTCAATATTTTCGTGGTTATGTCGCCGAATTGAGACTATTGTCCTTACAACTATCTGCAAAGAGATCCTGTCGCCACTGCACCCCATGACCGGAACATTGTGCAACCGTCCCCGTCACTTCCATTCGGGCCCTAGAAGAAGACAAAAACACAAAGCAGAAAACCGGCAAGGGCGCGAGAAACACAGGAAGTTCCCACCGCGAGAAAGGGACAAAATAGTGGCGCAACTCATCATTGTATTTATTTTTTTTAATAATCTGGTCAAAACCACACGTGCAGGACTTCAATTTTGTATGTGCGTGGGTGTGTGGGGAGGGGGATGTTGGCGTGGAGCGCCCATTGCTCGCTGTCGAGGACCCCAGTGCACCCAGTGGCTGCAGGTGCTCGGCTGCCGTTACAGCATTGTCCAACTTCTGTGTAGCGCTTTGTGTACTCAACGAAAAATATCGCAGACGAGTATTTCGGAGTACGCAGCTTTCAGTGACGCCACTATACTTGCCGTGATTGTGCAGTTCTTGCAGAACGTAAATCGGTAGCTCTTGCTTAAAGCAGCGCTGATCAAGCTGAACGCGCCCGATCAAAAATTCAGAGCTGTCATTATGTGCAAGCCGCACATTTTACCAGAAATTCCACACTTGAGCTTTTAAAAAAAACCCTTCGTCTGGCCCTGGTGTTCATCATAAAGATACATCCCATCACGCTACTTGCCACAGGGCGAGCTTATACACGGCAGTAGTTGCTAGAGAGATGTGGTCGCGCCGCCACTACACAGCAGTTGCATCAGTGGAATAAAGACAAGCGAAATTCACCACCGTGGTCAGCTTCCTCTTTCCATGGTGGCTTAAACAAGCAGCGGGGAATCGCGTAGGTGACACATCAAAGTAATTCGAAAGCAACGCGCTCTTGCAGCGACGAGATACCAAAGCTCTTTGACAAAGCGAGGCGATACACGGCACTGTACGCGTTCAGGGAGCATTATTGTGTTCGATTCCCAGTCTGCAAACGAATTAGGTGAACTCCGACGTTTTCTTTTTTTATGGGAGCAGGAAATTCCGCTTCGGCGCCTGCACGGTGGCCCTCTGTGGCCACTTTTAAATGGCCCTGCAAGAAAACAAGCGAATCTGACTAAAATGTTTCAAAACGGGAGACATCGTATGTATACATGAGCTCAAGTGCATAAGCAAAATTATCGCTTGAATGCGCATAGCGGAATGATGCTCAAAAGTTCGGTGGCGCAAAACATGATGTCAATTTGATGCGAAACACGTAAATTAAGCGCGATATTTTAAATCAGCGGTTTGCATCACGAAACAGCTATACAGCGCGACGTGCGTTTATGGCAACTGCTGAATACCAAAAAAAGGCGACTTCACTGCGCGTATGGCACACATTGGTAGCAGCCTCCACCATCTTTCCCCCCATCAATGTTAACTCTGCAAGCGCCGCGAAGCACCCTCACTTTGGTAGCAGACCGTTTGTAAAGGACAATAACGGCAGCAATGAGCACATGCCGTGCGAACAGAGCAGCGGAATCCGCGTTCCCCACCCGGACATCACACCCTCGTTTTTCCCTTTTCACCTGAAAACCCCTTACCGAGCGACCGCCATAAATCGCTAGCACCGCCAAACAGCACAACGAAAAGACAAAGCCGCACTTTTGATTGCCTGGTTTTCCCATCATCGAGAGTTCGGCGGTAGAGCAGCACCGCTAATTTTATGCGACTCGGTCACGCGCGTAAGATCTCGGATAACGTAACAATAGCGCTGAACTTAACACAACGACGACAGGATCAACAAAAAAGGAGACACAGAACGGTAGAAGTGCATATGCCGTTTCGTGTGTCCTTTTTTCTTGATCCTGTCGTCGTCGTGTTAAGTTCAGCACTATTATTACATTATGTATAGATACCAACTAGCCCAACACCAAGCCTTATTTCAGATCTCGCGTTCGTGAATAAAACTTTGCACGACTATACTCACGAGTACTTGTACTCAAAAGTGCAAGCCCTTGCAAACACAGTTCTCATGAGTATTGTAGTCGTGGATACTGTGTATTCATGAGTACTTTGTACTCTAGAGTATTGTGCTAATGAGCACTGTGTACTCATGAGCACCCATGCCATCACATGCCATCGCACTGACTCGTGAGTTTGAGTACAAATGAAAACAAATAATTATACTCACGAGTGAGTATAATGACCTATGACCAGATCAGCAACTGTACAGCATCGTGGCGCAGCACATATAAACAACATTTCAAACCTCTCAGCTACTTATAAAAGAGGGCAATAAGAATTGTAATGTTTTGACATAGGCCTCATACCAGTAAACGTGTTTCCAAAGCATGTGCATTGTTCCGCTGGCCTCTGTACATAAAATAAACGCTGCAGGTGTAATATGCAGAACAGTGAAACAGGACGACCATCTACCACTTTGCGTAATTAGGTTACCGGCGGTCAGCACAAGAGCTGCTGCGAACAATTGCTTTATATACTGGTTTTTAAAAATGTATACTGTCGTCGGGTAATAGAATTGTATAGTACTCTTATTCGGAATGCTATACCGGGTGATGTGAAAGCAGCAAAGAACTTTTGGGCAGCCTAGAAGCGTTTTATGTTAGAGGATAGTGTTCCAGTTTGACAAATTATGTGTGCCTTTTTTGCTGCCCAAAGTGTTCCGTGTAATCTAGTATATGTATTTGTACCTGATCTGTTTGCAACTGTTGGTACCATTTGCTGAGATATGCGGTATGTCAAACCGTTGGTGCTGAAACTGGCCAGCTAGGCTATGCGACCAAAAAAATTCCCTTCGAAGTTTTTGTTTCACACGTTACAAATGATAAACTAAAAAAGAAAGTTTCTTCCGTTGTGAAGTACATTGTTTAGTAACAAAGGAGGGTAGGGCCGAACAGCAGCAGAACAAGGCGAGGTGACGTAGGAGACGGACTAAATATATTCACAGTGCAAAATTATAAAGGTCCACACATGAACATTAAAAGAACCTTAACAAAAGAGTGAATGTCCACAAAACAAAGTTCTTCTCTTTCAATAGTTCGCACGAACGTGTGGGTCCCTGTCACTGACCTGGCTCGGTTCGCTGCTATGGTAAGCTTGTTAAAGCTGGTGCTGCGGAAAAAAACAGCATAACTCTTGAAGTATGGTGGGGATATTGTACTAGTAAAACTGGCCCACCTGTACACGCAGTGCCTAATCACCACGATTGGACCGGAATATTGGAACAATACGAACATCGCCCTAATTCATTAGAATGGTCGCAGGAAAGAATTGAAAAATTACAGGCACATAATATTACTGTCAGTCGTCTACAAGGTATTTAGCAAAGTAATCGCCCAGGATTTCTGCCCCTTTAGATTTCAATCAACCTTAAGAACCAGCAGGTTTTCCTAAAGGCTATTCAACAATGGACGATGTCAACACGATCAATGAAGTGATATAAAAGTGATCGGAGTATACTGAACCCCTACGTGTAGCCATCATTGAATATGAGAAAGTATTTGATCCGGTCGAAACCTCAGCAGTCATTCAGGCATTACGGAACAAGGGGGTAGACGAAGATTATGTAAAACTACAAGAGTATGTTTACAATGGGTCAAGCTACCATTACCCTCTAAAAAGAGAACAGTAAGATACCTACAAGGAAGGGCATCGGACAAGGAGACAGAATCTCTCTAATGTTATTTAAACCATGTTTACAAGAATTATTCAGAACACTGGATGGAAAACAGGTGGGAGTAAGCGTTATTGGAGACACCTCAGTAACCTCAGGTTTGCTGATGAAGTTGCCTTGCTAAGTAACTCAGGGGACGAATTACAAAGCACGCTCAAAGCACTGGACAAACCGAGAACTGTGGAGATGAAAATAATATGCTGAGAGAGAGAGAATCAACTTTTATTGAGCCCTTTAAAGAAAGTGTGTGCGCCCAGGCACCAGATTGGGTGGTTCCCTAGTCACGAGACCCTTATGTGTCCAGCAGCTCTTGGCCCCTAAAAATATGTGAAATAAAAGTAATGATCAATAATCTCTGAGAATCACAGCTGTTTGAGATAGGTGGCGGGGCAGTGGAAGTGGTAAGAGAATATATCTACTTAGGCCACGTTTTGACACCGGATCCAAACGATGAGGCAGAGATAATTAGAAAGATAAAAATAGGGCGGAGTGCATTCAGCACGCATTCTCAGCTAATGAATAGCAGAATACAATTGTCACTGAAAAAGAAAGTGTATGACAGCTGCATCTTAACGGTCTCACATATGGGGCAGAAACTTGCAGGTTTACAATGAGTGTTCAACCTAAATTGAGGATGACTGAGCGAGCAATAGAACGGAAGGTGATAGGTGTTACATTAAGGGACAAAAATAGGGAGGAGTGGGTCAGGGAACAAACGCGTGTTAAGGATATATTGGTAGAAATTAAGAAGAAAAAATGGACGTGGGTTGGGCACGTAATGCGAAAACAAGATAACCGTTGGTCATTTAGGGTAATCGAGTGGATCCTCAGAGAAGGCAAGCGTAGCAGGGGGCGGTAGATTGTTACATGGGCAGAGGAGATGAAGAATTTTTCGGGGATACATTGGACGCAGTCAGTACACGGCTGCTGTAATTGCAGAATAATAGGAGACACCCTGCAGTGGGCGTAGATTGGCTGGTGATGATAATGATGATGAAGCTTGTATTGCTCTTCTCTAAGAGAATAGTAGTGTCTCTACCGGCTGATTTACCCATGGCAGAGACCTCGAGGCATTTCCGCACGGCATCATTCAAACACAAAAACACTTTCTGGGCTTACTCACCTCATTCAAAGAGGTTCCTTATCTCTTCTTGAAATTATATGAACAGTTTAACGCAACTACGGCACCACTATGCCCTCCCCTGGTGCATTCATTGAAGAGTAATCTTTATTGCTTTGCTGGCCCCCGTGCCAGGCTGGGGAGGTTGACCATTACGCACTTCGAGCGCACTTTTGACCTTCTCTGCCGGTTGCAGACGCTATTTTTCTTTTTCAAGAAATTTCTACGCGGCCTGTGCGCACACAGCGTCTGGCATCTTTCCTCTGCCACGGGCGTCCAGGTTAACATTTTGCGGCAACTTGTCGACACGACGCTGTAATTCTGCGCTCGATAACTGCTACTAACTCCTCACGAGCTCTATCTTGTGGTCTAGAGTGGCTAGATTAAGGTTAAGTCTCGGAAATTCAGCGCCTCTGCTATTGCTGCTCATTCGCGGCCGGCTTTTGCCAAATTCTTTACTCACTCCTTGAGCTCCTTGCCCACCAGACCTCGCCCTTCGGAAACTACAAGAAATTTATCGAACTCTTCGTCCAGCGCCCAGAGCGCTCCTCTCCGCCATACTTTGCCTCCTCAACCATCTCAAAGTTATTGCGAGAGTCCTGCCATAGACGGCATTTTTGTGAAGCCTAATGTTTTGTTAGCAGGGAGAGTACGGTACAAATGGCGGCGAACGAGCGGGATGACATAGGAGATAGACAAATGTATTCCCCCAAAAAATTACATGCATAACAATTAACATTGAAATAACATACCAAAATGTTATGCCCTAAAAAACAAAGGTCTTCCCTCAAAATAGTTCGCGCTCACGTGTCGTTTCCGGTCGGTAAGTTGGTTCGGTGCGGATAGCTCGGTGCACTCCCATAGTGCCGTTGTCGAGGAAGGTGCTGCGGCTGGGAGACCACGCGTCCTATTCGTCCCGCGCGCCCTACGGCCGCTCACGACTTAACATTTCCTTGTTGTAAACGGATGGTGAATAAGGATTTAGAGGCGGCTGGGAGCAGATGCTCCCCGAACACTCGCGTCCGCAAGGTGGCTCACCAAACCTTGTTCATCTTCATTTCTTTTTTCACGCAAGCCTCTTTCTTGCCACCGCACGTACACGTTGTCTTTTTCACTTCTCCTCTTGCCGGAAAAGCGTATCCCCTTGTCGGCAAACGTGGTGTCCATTAGAAAGTTCTGCTATCGCCCGAATAAAATGTAAAACGGCCATTGGCTGGCCGTCTCGGACGGCAAATAATTCTACAGAAATGGCACTCAAGGCAGCGGAGCCTCTCAATCCAGGTGACTCCAGTGTACTCGCGTTTCGCTGGGTTACATCGTACTCGCCATACCGCGATGCTTTCCGCCACCTAGACGACTCGCCCACATCGTTAACGGACATGGCTTTTTCCCGCGCAGTTTCCACTGGATCGATTTGCTCGCCCACAAGACGGGTTTTTGTGAACGCTTTGCATCTTCTGTGAGCCCTACCTCAGGTATTGCACAAGTACATGCCCGGCTCTAACCCGAATGTATTTCTGCTATTACAAATAGCTACATATTCTATGCTCATATATTAGGTCGTCGCCAACTTTGGCCCTCCACTTTGATGAAACTGTTTGTGCAAAATTGTTTTCTGCAAAGAATTCGTTAACTCTTGCCTTGTATAAAAACTCACTTTCGGGATTGGTTTTTGTACCTGTACCTGAAAGCGTCAGAGAAATGATTTTACGTATTCTGAACACTACGCAGAAAATTCGGATTTCTGATTGTGCCGCAAACTTTGGTCCCAAAATTGAAGCAATTATTTCAGCAAGAAACACTTATGGCCAGTAGTTCCGTGTCCCAATATAGAACAGTATGATAGCACACATTCGTTTCACTACTGATAGCAAAGTTCCGTTTCACTCAAAATTGTAATAAAAACTTCGTTTCCTTTGGTGAGCCACAAGGTTCGGTATCAGCCCTTTGCTTTTTCTAATTTATTTATTAATGATTTACCGTCCTGCGTCTAATCTAGTATGAAATTATTTGTTGACAATTGCGTATTGCTCCGAGATATATTCGCTGACGATAGCATTGGTACCCTTGAAACTGAAGAAAATTTTATATCGGCATGGAGCCTAAAGGGCACAAAAAGCTCAATGTTAGCAAGTGTAAATTTATGCGTGTATCTACAAAAATAACACATTACCGGTGTAATATCGTGATTGCATTTCCCTAGGCTTTGTTTCTCCATAAAAATATCTCGGCGTTAAAATCACAAGCAACCCCACCTGGAAGGTTCACATTGAATGTATTATAAACAAGCAAATCGCATGCTTGGTTACTTCAGGCGTTCTTTTCGTAAGGCAGCATCTTCCCTTAAACTGCTTCGGTACATAGCGCATATTCGGTCCTAATTACAATACACCTCTTCAGTTAGAACTCTTTACTTTGACAATCTCATAAACACTGGAAATGGTGCAAACCAATTCTGCCTTTTTCATCCCGTCTAACTATAACCGAATAGCCAGCGTAACCACAATAAAATCTACCCTTAAACTTCAATCTGTACCAGTTCGACGTAAGATTCCGCGACTTTTGTTGTTCCACAAAATAATTCATTACCAGCATCTGCATGAAGGACTCATTTTGTCGCCATTGTGCATTTCTTCTCGCCTTTATTAAGCTCACAAATTCGGCATAACATCAAGCCGAACGTATACATTTTCTCGGTCGTTTATTCCACCTGCGTTACTAAAATGGAATCGCCTCCTATTACAACCATTGTAAATCACACTGTCTTCTAAAATGCCAGAGTGAACATTGCGTAAATCATGCGTTATCTTGTAGATTTATGGTGGCTTGCTGCGTTTTTATTGTTGTGGTACCTAATTTTTCATGAAAATCTATGTTTGATATGTATATTTTTCTCCGCTTTACTGCAAAGCACTATATGGCTAACCCCACCCCCTCCCTCCTGCCCCAGTTTTATTCCTGGAGTCATCGATTTACTCGGGGACGTTCTGAGGCTCCTCCGCGCCCCTGCAGGCACCTCTATCAAAATTATTTGTGCCGCTGATCAGCCGATGCCCCTTTGGCAAGTTACGCAGTCGGCAGCTAACTGCAGTAGTGCGGCTTTACCGGATGATTGCGAAAAATAACACAGAAGCACGAATGGGTGTTAAATAAAAAATTTCACTGCAGATTACATTATCCCTAACATGAAATTTGTGCGCAGCGCGAGCTGCAATCGTCTCGGTCACCTCGCATTTATGCTGTGTCTCAAGAAGTGTTCGCGTGATCAGCAAACGCCCGGCGGTGCGGGCTGCTCTTCTGCTACCTCGCAGTGCGCCACCGCCGCCGGTCAGCATGTTGTGAATCGTTTTAAAACTCCCGCACAATGTCACGTGGTTCAAATAAGCCCCCAAAGGGAGGAGCGAGCATGTTTTTTCAAGTCTTGTTTGAACTTC
>JABSTR010000094.1:0-56109 GCA_013339765.2 Haemaphysalis longicornis
AGTCAAAAAGAATTCCGTATATATTTCTGACTTTTTCTTTTTTCTTTTTTTACTGAAAAGGTGCTATTTGATGGGTGTTCTTTATGCTGATAATACAGCTATCTTTCAGTGAAGCAATTATATTGACAAATTAATTTAACTTGAAACAATTATCTAAATAATATTGGCAACTGGTGCGAAATGAATCAACTAAAAATTATCCGAAAAACACGAATTTCATGGCTTTTTGTCCTCACTCTAAAGAAGCTGTCACGATACCACCCATTCTGTTCTATATTATTGCAATTAACCCGTCAGACTCGGTCACTTTTCTTGGCGCATTTGTGTGTTTATCAAAACGCAGTGGTATTTTCCGCAGCATATTTTTCGTTCTTTATATTACTCATTTATCCATAGCTATCTCACTGGAGTCTGTCTCCTACATCATTTATCTCTTGTGCCTCTACCACCCACAAAATGCTTGTTACCTTTCAATATCAAATTGTTGCACTGTTCTCGCTCATTTCACCACAAATTGAAAAATTATTTTGTTGTTGTAAACCACTGCAACCAATTTTTCTCCAATTTGTGTACTTAGTACTGATGCGTACTGATAAGTTCTGAAAAATACTGACGCGTTCTGGATCCTCTAGAATTATATAATGATTTCACTTACCATGCGGTTGTGTTTGTGCCTATCTGTTTTTCAAGTATTTCCAGTTCTTGTATTATTATTGTTTCTACAATTTGTTCAACTAGCACACAGCTCTCGCTCATTTCACCACCTACTCAATTTTTGTTGTTGTTGTAAACCACTGCAACCATTTTTTTCTGTGTGTACTGAGCGCTGATGCGTACTGATAAATTATGATAAGTACTGACGCGTTCTCGATTCGTAGTATTCTATAATGATTTCACTTACCATGCGTTTGTGTTTGTGCCTATCTTTGTTTTTCGCGTATTTCCAGTTTTTGTAGTAATATTGTTTCTACGGTTTGTTCAACTAGCATCGTATTGCTGTCTTCAATTCCTAACTGGCGTGTTATTTAGCAATGTACCATTTGTGATTTCCAATATGAGGTCGCCATAAGTATTTATTTCGGAACCACCTTGTGTACACCATGTACAATGTAAACTTGTCTGCGAAAGTTCGTTTGAAGTGAACCTGAAATCGAGAAAAACCGTGTGAAATCAGTACTCCCGCAGGGAACTAGAAATTCTCCCTGGTGGCCTTGAAAACCTCCTTTCGGAAGGCCTACAAAACTCCCCAAGCTTTCGTCAAATTCCATTCAAAAGAAGTGAATGCTTCCCTTGAACCTCCTAAAAACGCCCCTAAACTAACATAAGTACTTCCAAAGGGAGCCATAATAGGCTCCTATTCAACCGCCAAAAAATTCCGTAAACATCACTTAAAAACGCTCTTCAGGAAATAAAGAATACTCCATTTTGACCTCCTTAAATTCTCCCGAACATTTCTTAACACTCCCTAAATACCTCCTTTCAATTACCTAAAAACGCCCTGTTTTGAGGAGGTAAGCAAAACCTCCCTGTTCCCGGTAGTAAAAAAACTCCTACATGGAGGACCACTAGAGGACAGGCGAAAAAGAACCTCTAGGGAGTATATGGGAGGAAAAAAGTTTAGAGTGTGGGAAGGGCAAGGGAAAGTATTTCTGCAGTTTTCATACACCGATTACGAAGTAAAACTAGGTAAACAGCCGAGAAAAGTCATTCTCAACTGTGGTGAACACGTTTCCGTGAAACCAGCCTGGAATGCCGAGGACGAGGAAATACGAAATATCTTAACCTCTGCGGAAATGAAGGAAGGCCGTTCCATCTTTTACGGAATCAAGTGTGATTAACCCCCGTTCTAAGCGAGGCGCCAAACGAGGAGCGTGTAGACCAGTTGCGCGTTGTACTGAACAGGCCCAAAGAAGCAAGCCCTGCAGTCAAAGCGTCAAAGTATCATTTAGGTAGCTCCGAAGAGCGAATCTATGCAGCAGTGGGGCGTGGCAGATGTAGACCGACCGAAATCAACGTAGCCGGATTCATGAACTATCGCTGATCAAGCACTATAAGCGAGATAAGCGATTTATTGGATTCGCCTGGGTATTTTTATTTATTTTTATTTTATTTTATTTATACAGTACTGCCACCCTTGAAACAAGGGCTTAGGCAGAAGTGGGCGGAACAAACCAACTGATAATACAATGCACGACAGGACACAGGGCACACTGAACCCTAACGAAAGTTGTCTACAACGTGAGAGAGAGAGAGAAAGAAGTGAACTTTATTTAAGTCTCCGGCGGAGGTAGCAGGCTGCCACGCAGGGCCCTCTTGCTAACTGACTATATGGGGGCAGTCTTCAAGTCGTGTCCCGTCGCTTACGTCGGGGAATCCAACGCTCTCCGCGAGGCTTCAGCCCCTGAATCGCGTCGGATGCATCCCTGCGCGTTTGGCGAGCGAGAGCTGCCTCGATCCGCTGGACCGCCTGTAGCTGTTGCACTGAGTCCTGTGCTAACACGGCTCTAGCAATGTCCTTCGGCAGCCTGCCTGGGTAGGGAGCCGCCTCTTCTGGATTCAGTTCACAATCCCACAACACGTGAGTCAGCGTACCAGTATCACTCTTAGAAACACTGCACTTTTCGCTGTCGTAGACGTCGGGAACACATGTAGCGCGCGAGCGCCGGCGTGAGCACCGAGTTAGTTTGCAACTGCCTATAGAGCACCGCCTGTTCCCGCGAGAGCAGCGGGTGTGGGCCCGGCATAGAGCGGCGTGGGCTCCGATACCAGTCCAATACATCCGCGTAGCTCGTTACGGGCTCGGCGTCTTCATCGTCGCAGCTGTTGTCTTCGCCGTCCCTGGCGGCGTTCGCAGCAGCTTGCTCCTCCGCAGAGACGAGGCACGGTGCTGCCACCACGCGGCGAGTGAGTCCTCGCGCGGCCTGCACCAAAGAGAACGAGCAAAAACAGAAGAAACACAAAAACCGTGGGACATGCACGTTGCGCAAACGAAAGCACATTGTTTGAAGTTTGGCAGGTAACGAAAAAAAATAGTATAGAACAATGCTGTCAACAGTAGCAGGCAAGCGCATGCAATGGGCGGAAAAAAATCGTGCCAATCCACCCCGTCATTGTGGTTGGAAAGCAAAGCTGTAAACGGCAGCCATAACGATTACCCATGCGACGTCACCTAAATTCACTCACATCGCTATACAAATAGTAAAACCAGAGAGAGGGGAAATGCACTTAACCCACACCATTTATTACTTCAAAGAGATATTCTTGGTAAGGTTAAATCAATGCATGATGCATAAACGGTGTTTGGTTGAGTTGTATTGGTCTAGCACAAGAGTGGATACTTTTTTATAAAACTAATGTAAGCTCCAGCCCGGTGTAAGATGATCTGATTTCTCCGTCTCTGCTCCGCGGACGGAGGCGACGAGATGTGCGCAGAGAAGGAGGAGGAGGAGAAAGAAATACTTCTGTTCAGGTTTCTGAACGGCCCAGAGTGCAGCCCTGGGGAGTAATTCCATCTTCTCTGGGGCCCATATGCAGTCCGCGCGGCATGTGTTCTGTCCGCCCGCTGAAGCTGGGTAGGTAGAGAGGTCCTAGACAGCAGCATCTCCCATTGCTCTTGTTGGGTAGTTCACGGAAAGACAGGAGGGTGCTCAGGGCTAAAGTGGCACACCGCGATTACGGGGCGGAGTATTCCTACTTGTGAGCAAAATTTACATTCAGCCTCGTAGCAATACGGATACATTAAGTGGAGACGCGTAGGCTGTAAGAAGGACACGGATTGTATGAGCCGTAGGGTTGTTTGTTGTTCTCTGGAAAGGTCAGTGTAAAGCGAAGGTACGGTCTGTCTCAAAAGGCGATAATGATGGGTTATCTTAATGAACGTGACAAGCGGGGAACTGTCCTTGTGCAGCTCCATAGCACGAGGGTAAAAGCGCCGGTTTGGTGGGTGGGCGCATTTTTTGCCCTCCATTGAAGTGTGAGGGGGTGTCCAGATGTGCTGAATGGAATGGTTTGGGGAGTGGCTTTTAACACGGGCAGTGCAGGTAAGGACACACAGCCCGACTGCTAATTCCAGTAGGCTTGCTGGGAATCGGTGACTGCCCTCCGAACCCCTGGTTAACTAAGAGCCAAGGTGACGGCTGCGTCTTCTGCTGCCGTCATTTCTTGGGTCCTAAGCGAGGTAGACGCTTGGAGGTAGCCACGATGGAGGTAGCCACGTTATGGAGGTACCCACGATGATGGCGTATTGCTGGCCTTGATGTTTGGAGGCGTCTGCGTAGATAACTGCATGATCCCAACCGAGGGTGGTGTTTAGCGCTTGAGCCGGTGATTTTCGGTGACCTTCGTCATGTGAGGGGTTCATATTTCTAAGCAAAGGGAGCATCTTTAGATTTGTCGCCAAGAGTCTGGGAGTACGTCAAGCGGAGTGACATTCTGGGCTGCCCACCAAAATCTGGTGAAGCATGCGGTTTCCCACCGCAGATCTGAGTCGGACCTTCTGGTTAGAAAGATGGCCTTCTATCAGCTCTTCCATGCTGTTGTGGAGCCCCATGCAATGCACCCTATGTGTGGACGCAATCATGAGAACACTAATGGCCTGCTCGACCACCTTTGTAATCATTATATAAAGCATCCTAATGTCTTTCTTGTCGGGAAGAAGACAGGGGGTTGGCGTAAGTGACCCTCGAGAGGTCAAAAGCTTCAAGTATTTGAAAGGTACCGGATTCCTTTAGGCCTCGGTTCTTGGTGGCAACTCGCCTGATCATGTGTATGATTTGATTATTGCTGTTTTTGAGGCGCTGCAAAGAGACGTCACTCTTGGTGTTAACCTTGAGATGTAGGCACAAGATCTTGATGTTTTGGGGCTTGGAGTGATGGCCGTGCCATCAATGAGTATTTGAATGTATTCCTTCGCTTGGCTTGAGGACGAACGACAAGAAGCTGTGATTTTTAACGCGGACACTGGAGGCCACAGGTATTAGCACATTGGCGTACTAGAAGTGAGATGCCATGCATTGGTGGGAGGTTCCTTTTTTTTGCAACTCTTAGCACATGAGCAAGGTGCACACAGGGCCCCTAGACGGGCGTGAGTGGTCGCATGACGCTTCCACGTGGCATTGAGCGAGAACGCAGGGGGTAAACCCGTAGATTTGCTTGGTGAGTACACCACCTGTCTTCCCCGTGTTCGCGTGTGCTCGTAGCTAAATCGGTAAGACAACGGGGTCTCGCTTTGTTAATTTATTAGTACCAGGTTCGATTTCCCGGCGGTGCCAGTAAATTCTTTTATTTGTTCGCTGGAGTTTTCTGGTGACACCAACGGTCGCGAAAGAACCCTTGGGGGGTAGAGGTAGAAAGCTTTGCTTTAAAAACTGCTCCGGTCATATATAAACACGCAATTGCACTGCGCGTAAAGGAGCGATCACAACCAGAGAAAAAAGAAGCGTGACAATAAATGTTCATGGACCCTGCCGGCAAGCACATATGCGCAAGAAAATTCAAGCATGTCCGCACGCCGAAGTTTCCGTAAGCATGCGCATAAAAGAGGCAGTGGTAGGGCAGTACATAAAGCTTGACAGTAATTGGTTCCACTCGCTTATTATCCGGTGTTAGAATGAATTTTCAAAGACGTTCGTGCGACACTATATCTCGGCTAGATTTTTAGTGTGGAAAGCTCAGGTCGAGCGTTTATCGATACCTGTTAGTATTCCTTGGTCGCAAGACAAAGGTTTTCATGGTAGAGTAGATGTGTTTCAGGCGATCGAGGTAACGTCTTAGTTGCAAGGTTTCAAGCTCGGCTAGATTTAAAAGCGCTGTTGGGGCAATATGCCACCCGTAGGCATTGTAGACAAGTCTGATGGATTTTCTTTTGACGCCTTCGAGCAAGGATATATTCTGGTCGGTATGTGGGTCCCACACGATAGACGCATATTCCAAAAGCGATCTTACGAAAGTTTTACATGCGAGTAGTTTAATATCTGGGGGACAAGTTCGCAGTGATCGCCGAAGGTAACCAAGCTTGCGAATAGCTTTATTTTTTATATTGAAAACGTGTGAATTACACCAAAGATCTGCTGAAATTGTGACCCCTGAATATTTAAAACTGTTAACACGGGAAATACGTTCGCCATTGATGAAGTGCGAAGACTGCAAAGGGTTACATTTTCTTTTTAGAGACATAGAGACAGTTTTTTTTAACATTATTAGTCATCTGCCAAATAGAGCACCAATTGTCTATTTTCGTGAGAGCTTCTTTCAGGAGAATTTGTTCTACATTGTTGTGTATTTCGTGATAAAGAATGCAATCATCGGCGAACATTTTTATCTAGGCAGGTACGTTTGAGAAGACACCATTAACGATAATCAGAAAAAGCAAAGATCCAAGTACCGAGCCCTGGGTAATGCCAAAATTAACTAGGGAGGGTGGAAAGGATGCATTATCTATATTTACACACTGGTACCTTATTTTAAGGTAATATTTATTCCAAGCCATGAGGGTACCATTTTTAAGGATGGGCCTGAGTTTTAATAAGAGTTTGCTGTGGAAAACGCGATCGAAGGCATTTTCGAAGTCAGTAAATATTATGTGTACTTGACTTTGCCGATCCAGTGCTGATGCGAAATCGTGGATTACCTCGAGTAGCTGCGCTACTGTAGATAGCCGTCTACGGAAGCCGTGTTGACGGTTGTCGAGTACGCAGTGTGTGTCTAAAAAGGTCACCACATGCTTACATATACGCACAAAGATTTTGGCGCATGCGCACAACAGGGAGAAAGGATGAAATGATGACAAGGTTGAGGGGTGGGCCCCTTTGGGTATTGGGGTAATTTTACCAAATTTCCAGTCGTGAGGCAACTCGGCTCGGGATACAAATGCCTCGAGAATGATGCACAAATACTTTGAGCACCATTCGGCGTATCGCATAAGAAAGGCGTTTGGTATACAATCAATTCCTGGGGATTTTTTCTTATCAACATTTAGTAAGAGAGACAGCACACCGCTTTTCTGAAATCGAAACATTACCGATTGGCGGGAGAGAAACAAATTCCTCAGCAGGTGGCGTAACCCCATCATTGTGAGTGAACACAGAGCAGAAGAACTTATTGAACGAATTCGCAGTTAATATTCTGCTCTTGACAGTTTCGCCATTATTTTGAAGGTTGTAAGAATGCTTCCTTTTGGGTGATAAATGCCGCCAGAACTTAGCAGGGGACAAAAGTAGAAAGTTTTTCATTGTGGTGCTGAAAAGCTATTTTTTGCGTTTTTTTTCCTTTAAATGCTGGCGTAATGCAGATAGCTTGTGCCGGGTAGACGCCAGGGGTTTAGCGCGGAGTTAGTTCCTGATCTTCGTCGTTTTACGTTCCAGTTTGACTACTTCTTTCGTCTTCCAGGAGTTTGAGGGTCTAACCTTTTTCATCTTTGTGGGCACAAAGTGAGCTATACACTGATCAGCAAGGTTTTTAAAATAACACCACATGTTATGAACCGTCGAAGTCGGTGATTCACAGATGGACACAAAATCCCAAACCGCAAAGTATAACTTGTCCAATATACTGACATCATCAGCGCGTCAAAAAATTGGGATCGCTTGGGCATCATTGCGCGTTGTTTTCACATTGTTTAAACGGACAGTAAGAGACACGATGCCATGATCACATATGCCTGAAAATATGTCTATTGTTGGGTTACGACGACGTAACCCACTACTTACAAAGAAAAGATATATAAAACAGAGCTTAAACCAACTTGGTGACGAGTGGGATAAAGCACCAGTTGAGTTAGATTGTGAGAAAGAACGATGTCATGTAAAGGTTCCGCAGCCGCGCTAAGCGACTCTGGAAATTTTTTGTTTCAGTCGATAGACGGCATATTAAAGTCCCCTGCCAATAACAACTTGCAAGAATCTCCTCTGCAGGAACATAGAAAGTTGCTGATTGCTTCAAAGAACTTTTGGTCGGCGGAAGGTGGGTGATAGAGACCGCAAATGATCATATTAAGTTCCCCTAAAAATACCTTGAGCAACACGCATTCCACGCCAGGCAAGTAAGGCAGTCTAGTAATATTCAGTGACCCTTGGAAGAGTATGGCTACCCCCCACTCCTTGAATCACTGTCTTTTCGATAGAACTTATACCCGGGAGGCGAAATTTTATCATCGTCAATGTTAGCATTCAACCAGGTTTCCGTTATCACAATGATGTGGGGGTGGTGAGTTAGGACAACACTCTTGAGGTCAAGTCTTTTTTTCACAATGCTTCGGGCTATAAGGTTTAGGTATCGAAACAGCTGGTCACAACTGGTCTGTTGTCAGGGCGACGCCCGCCCAGATTTTTCATCACGCGTTTGCGGGAGTCTATTTACTGGAATCTTCGCCTGAAGATCATCGTCTGATTTGTACAACACGTCGTCTACTTTAATTTTGTTATGGGTAGCCTCACTTTACTGCCCCTAGGCCTGATAGCGGCCGTGTCTTCCCGCAGCTTCTTTCTTGTTTCACGTGTGGTCTTCGAAAAGTCTTCCGAGATAGAGATCGGCGTACCCTTTAATTTAGTGCAGTTTCTTAGAACTTCATCTTTCTCGCGGTGGTCGACTAATTTTACCATTACAGGCCTTTTTTGTTTGCTACCTTTCGTATGATTCGGCTTATTCGTTCCGCCGAAGTAATTTTTACCTTTAAGATAGCAGAAGAAAATGTCATTGACTACAGTATCGATAACGCTGTCGGATGTTTCGTCGGGTCGCTCGTCGATACCAAATATGAGAAGGTTGTTGCGCCGGCTACGATCTTCTAAATCCACAAGCTTGTCTTGTATGTTCTGTACACTCTTTTCGAGGGAAGGTATTTTGGAACTTACCTCCGAGAATTTGGAAGCTAGGGTTTCTACTGTAACAAACGTTGATTTTATTTCGGAAAGCCTGTCACCGAGACTTTCTGGCCTTGCAGAAGCTCGGCAAGACGTTTCTCAGTCGTCTGGCTCTTGATACCCGGGTTCGGCTCAACATCCCCGCTTGCATTAAAAGCGACCAGAAAAATTTTTGCGCAGAACAGAACACATTATGAATGCGACGTGGCAACGTCAGCTTAATGAAGCATCTATCACTTGTCTTAACAGATGAGGCATCACAACTAACCTGCATGAAGAATACAAAAGGGTTTGACATGCCGCTGCGTGGCCAGCCGACGTGCCCACTGAAGGTGCTGGCTGGATGCGGGCTTTTTATATCCGGTAAGGGCGATGTCGATGATCATGGGAGGGAGTACGTCCCGTTTCTTTCTTACCAGCAGTATGGGAAAGATTATTCAACACAAGCTAGACCTTTAAATGACGCAATTACAGAGACTGATCTAGTACTGGTTAGAGGGACTCAAAGAAAGAGGACGCGTTTGAACTGCTGAAAGTAGCGTTGAGCGGCTTGCCAGTTCTGATGGCGCCAGACTTTCCAAAAGGTCCTGTGATTCAGTGTGATATAATCTATCGTGGCATGGGAGCTGTGCTCTACCAAGGAACGCCAACGGCCGGGAACGATCATGTTAGTACTTCAGGAGTAAGCTGACTTGGAGAGAAGAGGTGTACACTACACTCAAAATGAATGTGGCTGCGAAGTGGGCGCCGTGCAGAAGTTGGGCCACTATGTCGCCGGTTGTACAGACTCACCAAAGTCCGCTAACCTGGTTCAATAGCAAGCAGTCTCAAAACGCGTGTTTTCTAAGGTAATGTACGGCACTCCTGCAGCGGCATCTTCTCGTTCATTGAAATGAAGTTTAACGCTAACGTAGATGCACTAAGCCGTGCGTTGTAAACAATGCTTCCATCGACTTCTACGTGACTTCAGGTTCGTCTTTTCGCGAGCATCGTTTAACCTAGCAGGCAAAGTGCAGCGAAATCAGTCCCCTCATTTTCTGCCTCAGTTGATTGATTTTAACACCGGGTTATATTCAAAGGATAACTTTGTGTTATTTCGTGTATTACATTTGACGCATAGTTTAAGCTCTCATTTGAAGAGTCAGCTATCCCACATGTGCCTCTTCGTGTAGATGGTGCAAATACGGCATACACACTTAGCGAGGAGACTTTATTACGTTTTTTGGGTTGTCTGGTTGTCTGGCCCACGACAGAGCGTATTTGTTTAAGCTTGGTGTTGCCTGTTGTCGGTCGGTTATTTGCAAGTAACAGAACCATCAACGGCCTGTGCTGAAAAACGAGACCGGAAGAACCGGGAGACAATGGTGGATACACCGGGGCAGAGCATGATGATGATAGCTACTACCGGCCTCGCCGGTAGTAGCTATTCCGAGAATGTAGCGTGGAGATAATTAACATCTGGAACTCTGGAGGGAACGTGAATGGGCCTGTTGAACGAGCGCGTTCGTCATTTGAGGCACTTGGAAGCAGCCTGTTTTCCTGGTGATTGTGTGGCGGCGGGTATGCTTTGGTGCCTGTGAGCCCGGCTTTAGTTCGCTTTGCATGATGGCGCACCGAATGGTCTAGGCTAAAGTTCACTCAGCTGTCCAAAGGACCATGGCACCGTGAACAGACATGCCTCGAAGCAGCAGAGAGGAGTCCCCTCTTCATTGCCTTCCTTATCAGATCGTCGGATGCAACCCTTTCGCGTTCATTTCTTGAATTCAAGCAGCAGGCGTCAGAGAATCCTGTTTGGAGCGATTCGAACTGCTGGCAGCTGAAAGAAATTTTGGGGAATAAAAAAAGCTCGAAGCGCCTAGACGATGTGGCAGCGTTCGACGGAGTCACAGAGTTGTGAATTTACCTCGCCGTTGTGAGAGCCATTTATCATTGCACATATTGTATATAAATGCTGCTTTACCTGACCGTCACCTGACCGGCACAAAGTTTTAAGAAATGCTATATGGCACTTTCACGCAGATATCATTGCCAGAACCCTATGCATTTATTAAAGTGGAAAATAGAGGCATACTTGATATGTTAGACCAACACCCACGAGGATGCTATCCTCATTTTGAGCAGTCCCTTCTGAAGAACATTTTATGAGCAGTCGATTCTGGACCGCCGGATACCCACCGGTTTTTTTAAATTGTACAAGCGTCCAGGTATCGTAGCTTGTTTCGACGGTGGAAAATGCTTGGAGCTTGACCACAAGCAGCCGTGGCAGGTGATGTGGGAGATCCCTCGAACCCCTCCGCGCGGGGTCAGGAACCGCTGGGCACCAATCATTCGAAGGGGTACAAGCGCCCCCTGTACTGCCTTGGCAGGGGATAAAGGCTTGGGACCCGCTCTTCCACTGCGGCATATGTGAGAGGCTGCTGCTCCGCGACTTCAGCCGGTGGCCACCCAACACTTCGAAAGTGAGAACAGGCGCCTACCATGTGGGGTTCTGGAAACCGTAATACCACGTCGGACCGTATCATTGGTTACACAAAAGTGGTAGGTACTTTGGTACCGCTGGGCACCAACCAGTATAAAAAATTGGTACAAGCACCCTTGAACAGGGGATCCAGTGCTTGGGAAGTTACCCGATTTCGTCGGGAAATGCCCCAGTGGAAGGGGTCGTAAATTTTAACCGCAGTGATGGCTCAGAGGTACAGCACTCTCTTCGTAGGCGCAAGGTACTGGGTGCAAATCTTGGTACCGCCGGGCACCCACCGGTTTCTTTAACGGGTACAGGCGTCCCTAGTCGAGCGCAGACCCTTGAAAAGGGGAATCCACGCCTGGAAAGCCGCCTTTACCATTGCGAGGTGCCCCTGGCCCCTGTCCATCTTGAGGGGCCCACGGCCATCATGCCGCGTAGCGCCATTGCCGGGGGTGAAAGAGTCTGGCGGCATGTCCTGCCACAGGCGGTTGCGATTTGAGCGCCCACAGTGGCTGTGGAAGGCACCATGTGCATTCGTGTGCCTTGGTGGCGCCGGGCACATGCCGGTAAAATAGGTACAAGCGACTCCACGGTCTGGCGCTCGGCCCTTCTGTGGGACTACAACACTTGGAACAATCACCCCTATGGAAAGGGGCGGCTTCAAAAACGGAATACTTTTTTTTCAATGGCGATTTTTTTAAGACTTCCATCGTCACTTCTTTATTCTGCATCAAAAAACGGCAATCATATGCAATCCGGCCCTATGAACAACACTTTCAACAACGCGCAATAGCACAGAAAATACGGAATGCAAACTAGGAAATATATTTCTAATAGGAAATACCGAAGGAAACGAGTGCAGTCTGCCACTGCGACGTAGGCCGAGGAGAATGGTTATGACTTTTACTCGATTTTAAGTTATCATAAACTCTATATAGGAAAGCAGGTTCAAACAGCGTACATAATATTTGGGACCCTCCCTTCCGATTGGACGTCGCATGCCTTATCGATTCGGCTATAGGGACGACTGTGTTGTCCTTCACTTCCCGATGTATTATTATTCACCACAACTGTCTCTGACGGTGGAAAGTTGTAGCCAGCGCCACAGTGGCAACACAGGGTAACGACTACGTTCTTTTCACCCCCCTGACCGCTGTTTGCACGTCTACAGCCGGTCATGAGCAGCCGACTGATGAAAAATCCGCTTATGCTACCTTTCCGCATCACGGCTGCGATAAGCGGGACCCTTGCAGTTTTGATAAAGAATAACGTTAAGAATGATGGGCTTGTGGGGGGCAATAAGGAAGGAAAGGTTGGAAGTCTCCAAAGCAAAAGGGGGTATAAATGATTAGGCGTTTTGTCTTTTTCATAGTGAAAAAAAACCTAACCATACAACTAGCCTTCCTTGACTGCTCGTGCAGAATGAAATGAGGTTTGTGCTAGCTACGTAACATTACAGATTTTTTGCCTAAAAGCAGGTCGGTTAGAAACCAAGATGCCCGAGACATCAAAGTACTTATGTGGGCAGAGGAACGGTATCATCCAGATTTTACAGCATACGCACGTGATTGAGGATTCTGCAACTTCGGCTGCGCTGCACGTTTATCGAGACTTGTTAAAAAAGACTTATTTTGCAGTTACCAAGCACAAATTACAATATTTTGCTGAATGGATGCCCTGAAATTATTTACTGGTTACTTCGCCTTTTTTATGCTGGATGCGCCAAGAACTCATTGCTACGGCATCGGGGCCGATAGATTACTTTACATTTATTCCCGAGAACAACCCAGAGTATTCGATGGATGAAACGTTTAAACGCGAAGACTTGGAAAGTGAGTATTCCGGTGTTTTATACCGTGACCCCATGAGACACGACACCCCGAGCCCATCAGGGGCGTCCCTCCTTAAAATTCACAAACATCAAATGGGAACACTGTTATTTATGTTTAGTGCAAAGAAATCAATTTAGGCAGTAATGCTTCAGAAATGTTCAGAAAAATGGTGACCGGCAGATGATATTTATCGTGCATGACCGTTGGTAAGGTATAGTGCTGTACAAAACAAACTCTAGAGCTAAAGACAATGTCCCGCCATGTATACAACGTTATTTCTGCTAGCATATTATATTTTTTAGCAAATATCACGAGGCATAAATTGATTAGTTAAAAAGTTTTTCTCGACGTTATCTTCTATGGAATGCCAACTTTGGCTGGTTGGTACATAACTGCGCCCTTTGTGTCTTGTCTTCTCATCTTTCCTCGTTTTATGCACAGTTTTCTTTTTCGTTATCTTTTATATTGCGTGTCGTAGAGCGGAAGATACAGCATGGTTCCAGAAGAAAGAGCGGAAAAGTTGCGCCGAGCACAGCCGGTTAGATTAATAATAACGGGCTGGTTCTTCATATACAACTTCACTGTAAAAAGGTACCAGTTATTACCAGAACTTTAAGAATGTGGTATCGACTGCTACGTCCGAATTCTTTTCTTCAACATTTAAAGGTATACTGTGAACAGAGAAGAATGCCATTATTGACTTGAAGGGGAGGTATTAAACAGGAAACCACGCATTTTTCCGCACAAAACGTTAAAAATGTGGTCTTTTTTCCAAAAAATGTTGTCCATTATTCTCTCAACACCCTCTTGTATTGCTCTTCACGACAGGTTTCTCAAAAAACTGTTAGCGCAAACAAACCAATAAAACTCCGGCGCAAGAAATAATTTAGAATTGATTTGGCACAATCAAGCGGGGAATTCATGATTTCTATTAACAAAGTTGTTAAGGTGACACCAATTCATACACATACCGTAAGTCAGATGAATATGTTTGAGCATTTTGTATCCATATCGAGAAACCTGACCTCCGTTTAAGAAGGTCGAACCTCTCATGTCTACTTTAACCACACAATATTCGCTATAGCACATCAAAATTTGTCTGCTAAAAATTTTCTAAGAAAAAATTTAAACTATTTTTCGAAGTGACGGGAAGGAAACCGGGACACAATGTTTGTAAGATGTGATAATTAGACGCAAACTGCATTTAAATGTGCCTAGGTCTCAATTATGTGAAGAACTTCGTAAAGAGCGCTGCAGGATCTCTTGGGTTCCACTGAAAACAACGGCGTGTGCTTGGAGTGTGTTACAGAGGAAGTGTAAATCCCTTTAAGTAGTAGTATATCATGCCCTAAAAATTATAAATTATTAGACGTATAGAACTGCGTTTTCACCATTCTTATCGTAATTTCCGATAAACTCTTTTAAATAATACTGGTTTCCGGCGGATAGTAATAATGAAGCGGCCACACAAAAACGACGTTTCTTCATCTATAGCAAACCATTCAAATAGGTTTTTACTCTCCTGAAGTAAGTCTGTTCCACCCGAAGTAGTGCTAACGTCAGAACGTGGCCGGAGCAGTCGCGGCAAAAAAGCAAGCATCTAAATACCGTCTGACCGAACGGCACGTATTGCGGACGCCGGTTTCGCGGGTCGCGCATCGTCCACTACTAACCGCTGCCATTCACAAGGACACGTGCGCTCAACATTCTGTTTTGAATGCGTGCGGCGCTCCTTCACCGTAAGGAGTCTTGCCGTGACGGCACTGTACCGAGACGGCTCCGTCTGCACGGCGTAATATTCTTCATCAGCGACGCTGATTTCATGCTGCTGTCAAGGCAGCGCCGGCGTCACTTGGGGTCAGCCGTAGTGGTAACAGGAAATGCTTTCTAAGTGCTGTTTGCTCCCTGGGCATTTCGGTCTTCTTACTGTTTACCGGTTCTCGTATTCCTGTTAAGAAAGTGCGGCCCACTATCTGATTTCCCTGTGGAATCCTTGGCCTGCTCAGCGCCAACCAAGCAGTACTTGGTGAGAAAGTTGCCCTTCTGGAGCACGTGCTCTCCAAAGATCTACATGGCATGGCTGGGACGCTAATGTCCAAGGTAAAAAACTGTTTCACATTCTAGGCCTTGCTGAATACTTCACAATAGAAAACAAAAGGACAAGCGGAGTTTGTAAGAAAATGGCCGCCATCACGCATTGGTAAACCTCTGCAATTGCCGATGGGGTGGGGAGGTATGAAATGTTCCTCGTCGTCTCCACAGGCTGTCGCTTCCGCTCGGCTTCTCCGCCTGCAGAGCCTGACGCATGCGCTCGCAATGAAATGTCGCCAACCGCCCTTTTCGCAAGCAGCTGCAAGCCTAGTCTTTACCAGGAAGACGTAGGCGTCCCATTGTTCATAGGCGTCTTATCACCTATCTAGCGGTTTGGGTGCTTGTAATGTGAGTTTTTTCCCAGGTACTGAACATTGTGCTGCATGCCTGATTGGGAAGACAGATTGCGCTGGGCTTTTCCTGGGAGAAATGGTGGGTGCTCCCTAGCTTCACTCGTCCGTTCGGCGGCTCTGGCGAAAATTGCTTGATCCCGCCTAGCTTTTTATTTGCGACTCGAAAGTTTTGCTATCAACCAGAGGCTAACCCATTTACTGTTGTAGTATCACGTTTTCAAGTTAGAGAAAAAAATTTGATAGCGTCTCACAAGGAATGCCTGTGGAACTGAACGCTGCTCTGGAAAAAAATGGTATTCCAAATGATCAAATACTCAAGGCCTAAGTGAAAGCATTGAAAAAGGGAAAATCCTGTTAATAAGGCGTAGTCCGTGATGCCATATCGCAGGTTAAGTGCATCTCCACTGGGTCTGGTGTGAATGCATTCCAAATTTATGTCAGCTTCTATGTACCAGCAATGTCAATAAGGAAGCAAAAGGAGAACAATATCTTTAGATGTTTATGTACAAAATGAATTCCTGTAAAAGGAGTGGAGATGCGAATTTCAACACACCTTTTACTGGCCCCTCCGGTAAATGCCTGGTCACTTCTTCTCTCAACTAATGTTTTACCTTCGCAGTTATTAAAATTTATTCCATAAGCTTGGAATCGAGAAGAAATGAAACTGGCAATTCTTGGGAGCTCGTAACTGCCGTACCAAAGCCAACAGAGCAGACTGTATCAACGTCTATCACAAAGCTTTAGGGCGAACAAATCAGGTGTGTAGAGTATTTCACACTCTATCATTTATTTAGGAAGCCAAATTCCGCACAAAAAACCAATGTATCTACTGTTCGGCTTATGAAGCGATATCCCATTGTACGAACTATTACTTCCCCTCTTTGCACTTCTGTACATGAACCTTCGAAAGGATTTTATCAAAAGAAAAAATTTTATCTGATCACCGAATAAATCTCAAATGCAATTTCGTTTCCGAATGGCGGTTTTAATATTACCACAGAACATGCACGGTTTCCAAACAAACAATAGACCCTATGCAAAATGCGCTCCGCCATCTCACGTCGACTCCGGTAACTAGGTCCGCCATTTTGGTACGGTCGTTTGAAACCGAAGCCAATTGGCAAAACATAGAAGGCGGGCATTGACCGCTCTTGTTGATTGACTACAAAGCCGGAGCATTGCTTCGTGCTGCAGTGCACGTAATGCGAAAATACCGGTCAAAACGGAGGAAAGGTACCTGAAGTTCCACGCTTTTGAACGAACTTTCTGACGCGAACTATGCCGGCGCGAGCAAACTTTGTGACACGCTGGGCGCGGTGCGCTGGGAACGAATATTTGTCGCTGGTTCGATAAGCGCGGCATTCCGTAGTTGCTGTGCGGATGAAAAATACAGCTGCGTTGGAGTTCTGTGGTCCAGCTTTTGTAATTTAAATGAAGCCTGAGCGTGCGCCACCTATTCATGACACTGACAGCGACGCTCGACCGGGAAAACAGTACGACACGTTGCCAAAATTAGGCTGTTTCTTTGCTCGTTCCTGTGGCTCTGCGCCCGCTTCATTTCATTGTTAAATATTGCCGCTTTGCCCCTGCACAAGCCTTGTTCTTGCCTAGGGCTGTAAACAAACTTTTCTTGCCGCACTACGCCGTCACGGCGTGGTTGAAAATTTCCTCTGTGGCGGGCGCGCACGGTATGGGAGTGTGTTGTTGGTTTTCTTTTACGTTGCATTTAGCCGCGTGTCGTTGCCGAAGTGGCGTACACTGTTTTATCATGATCTAACGGTGGAAAATTCGTGCTTTTGCACTTGGTTCCCGAGTGGCCGGGCTGAAAGGTTTGTTGTTGCGTCAAGTTAACTTGGTGCTATTGTCATTTCAGCCACGATGTATTTGCTGTAGAATATTTTGCGACTAAAATACACACTCACTCCTCTATTTTGTCACATGCTGCATGCATACCTCCGACGTAATGATAGTAGCCAATTATGTAGGTACCCAAGACAATTTTCAAGTTTTAGAAAAAAAAACTCCCAGAGTTGCCTCAGGCCGCCCCGCATCATGCAGCTTGAGTGCTTTTGCATTTTTTTGTATTTTTGTATCCACAGTGAAAATCCCAGTAAATTAAACTACTTCGCTGATTTATAGCGTGTGCACTATAGCAAACTGTTGATATAAATGGAACAAAGGGAAGCATTCGCGCACCCCTGCATGCCGCGGTCTTGTAAACACGACGTTGATCAGCCTCTGCGTGCTCGCGAGATGACCACGGCGAAATGTGGCATGAATGCTTGCTGGTAGCTCATAGGTCACCCTTCAGATGCCATGCCAGTCCTTGTTTCTGTCACTGTTGGGGGTGAGGCCAGCACAACTGGGGCAAAAAACCCATTCCCAAGGCGATAAGGTTTTCTCCCAAGCGCCTGCACGGCACTTTGTTGCTGTTCGCATTGCTCCTGTGCTCGACGTGCATCGAACAGACGCATTGGCAAGGGAAGAGAGGGGCCATTTTCTCCCGGGCTTCTCCAGTCAATGTCTTGGACACTTGCTGGCTTGATGCACTGCTGTCTCGGACGTCCCCACTGTTGTGGCAGCTCAGTGCACGCAAGCTCCGGTGGCACCTCTTAAAACCTTCGGCTTGCAAGAGGGCGACCAGGTGCGCAGCCGCCAGGATGTGACTCCCTGCTCCACTGCAACCCTCCGGGCAATTGCACACTGCCTCACCATCGCACTGTCCGTCTCAAACGTGAGGCACAAAACATAGGGCCGGCAACATTTCTTCTGGGAGCAAAAGCAGCTGCTGGGCACATGGATGAGGCCCAACCTGCAAGAACAGAGAGTGTAACAGTAAATAGCACTCAGGGACGAAGAGGAGTAGTCCGCTGCAGTTTATGGTAAAGGGACAGAGCAGAAAAAAGTGTCCGCAAGGAACAGACTCAAAATGACCAGATTTTGTGTCTTGCTTAACACTGTTGCAAGGGCAATAATCTACACCTCAAACAGGAATGATGTCAAAATTGTTTTTCAAGTTCTAGCGTGCACGTATCGCTGCATGCTTTGTTAATGTACTTTCAAGAGAAGGAAGTTTAACATTTATAAACCTCACCGTGGGTAATGATACCAGTACCCGCATAATTGTATTCGTCATAACTTACGCAAGCAATAATATGATTATCTGGAACTCACTTCAAGAACCTTACGAGATAAATAGGTAAACATTTGGGCTATACCCATCGAATTAAAAAAATTCGATGGGTAGCAAAAACATGCGTGCACACCAAAAACATGCGCTTTAGAAACAAACACAACCACCCCACCGCCAAAAAAAAGAGAAGACACACAAACAGATTTTTGTGGCAGAACATGCGCAATAAATAATGAAAACACACACAAAAAAGAAAATTCAAGGCGTATGTGTGCTTTTGTAGTTGACTTCGCCGCAAAGCGCGATTGCTTTGCGGCAAACGCGCGGGCGGACGACCGTCACGGAAAAGGGTCGCAACCTTTTCGTAAACATCTTCGCCAAAAATCATCCCGCAAATTCGATGCACAACATTTGAAAATACCTAATCCACCCACTAGCGGAACGGTCTGGCGATTGTCGCTTTCCTATTTCAGGGTTACTGCAACAGGGTCGCCGCTACGCATTTGCATGGTAAACAACGGTGAACAAAGTGCTATAAAATGCTCATACCGGTTAACTCGCGTCAAGTAAAAAACAAAGAAGGATTTACTTACTGCGAGTCGCACGTGTTTGTCCGCACCGATGAAGGCGAGCAATGCGCCTCGGTGGCTAGGCGGCATGCCCTGATCCGCTGCCGCTCGGATGGGTCTTTGGCGCGGCACCCAGAGTGGTATGAGTCTTCAGACACAGTCGGCAGCACAGACAAGTCCTTCGTCCACAATCCGCGGTCGGGAGCCAGAAAACGCCGTCCATTTTGAGCCATAGCGCGTTACCGTCACCTACTCTTCCACAGTAAACAATACGATACTTCCCGATTGGCGCTCGTACCAATATGGCTGACGGTCTCGTTTACATCAGTGTTGCTACATCACCAAGCAATTTCGCATAATGTCTATTCCGAGTACTGAGGGCAAAGCAACTTTCATTTTGTCCGACGTATCCTACGTTCGCCAGCGAAATTGTTGAGCAAATAAACGTCCGTGGGTCGCTCATATCCCTCAACAATAAACGCTTTGTATTATGTTGCGGCTATCGGTCGCCGTAATTATTCCTCATTTGTTTGGTTGGATTGAGTGTTTTTCTTGCAAATAACTAGCGAAACGTAACTTTCCCTAAGTAGGAGATAAAAACGGGACGGCATGCAACGCTTTCAAGGATGACTTTTCTGGGCTTGGTTACGGCTCGAACAATGCAACTTCGACATACCCATCACACGGTTCAGGCACACATGCAAAATTCCTGTTAGGTAACACATTGCTGCATGTTCCTTTCACCCTCTGCCATGGTTCCTGTCGTATTTGTAGTGCGGCATCATAACATGTCCTTCTCCACATGCCAAACTTTCTGATGGGTACACGATCATTACGCTTGTTACCTTCTACACTCAATTGCTGTGTAAAATAAGCTGTATTTACAATTAAACAGTCTACTTTCTCCAGATCAAAACTTCAACCTGAAATGTATATATATATATATAAGACAGAAATAATAGTTGGCAGTTAAGAAAACCTTGGAAAGCAAAGGGGGGATGTGGTAGGTCATTGAAACAGATGAAGAATTTGGAAAGAAAGAAAGTTAGTGGAGAAACAATGCCCGCCAGGTGGGATCCGAACCAACGACCTCCAGAATACCGGTCTGCTGTGATAACCACTACGCTACCAGCGGGGCGATTTCCGCCTCCGCTTTCTGGGGTATTTATGTTAAGGTATTTTTTTTCCTGTGCTTAGGGGTGGCAGCTAGCGCCACTCGGATTACTCGGGGTGAAAGGGACCTTCTTTTTACCCCCGGGCCGTGACTCGAGTGTCTACGACATGTCAAGAGTGGTCGACCAGCGTTGAACCCTCTTAAGCTTCCTAGGCACCAAGACTGCCATGACCGAGGCCCTCGCTATACATGTAGGGAATCATAATGGGAAATGAGGGGCTGGTTGAAAATAAGATAGAAATATTAGTTGACGCCAAGAAAACCTCGGAAAGCCAAGGGGAGGATGTGGTAAGTCATTGAAACAGATAAAAAAATTGGAAAGAAAGAAGGAAAGTGGAGAAAAAATACCCGCCAGATGGGATCCAAACCCACGACCCGCAGTACCGGTCTGATGCGATAACCACTACGCTACCGCGGGGGCGATTTTCCCCTGCGCTTTCTGGGGTATTTATGTTAAGGAATATTTGTTGCCTGTGCTTGGGGCCTCGGCATACGCTTAGTTAGTTCGCGAATAATTGTCGCATGTACTCGGTCTTCGTTCTTGAATTGGTATTTGCAGGTGTGACGATTAATTTGACGCACTTTTAGCTACGGGAGGACGCACCGTTAAACTTTGCGGTTCTCTGAAGTTTCCTTACGGAGGGATAGTACCTTAAAAAAAGTCTCAATGCTGACCCCAACTCGAGCCAGGGTACTTTGGTAGGCAATTTTATTTCCAGCCTTTTTCCTGCAGACGTGTCGGGCCCGTGTCCAAATGACGGCCTTTTGGACGTACACGGCCGTACTCTCATGTCTATCCAACGGCTAGTTTCCGTCGGCCACTCGACCGACTTACGGTCATACGGCCTGCTTTCAGCACTAGTGCTGCGGGCATTCGAGACGTACCAATGTGCGGCCGAAGTACGGCCAGCGGAGGACAGCCGAGATGCGGTTTTACGACTCAGGCCGGTTTGAAGGTTCCGGAAGGTCGGCCATGCTACAGAGTTCACCCACAGTACGTTAACTGTACTGGAGCCGTTGGGCGACACCTGCATGCAGCGCAAGTATATGACTCAGTTGCACTGTGCAGCAGCACGAACCCACCATATTGAGTGCACTGCACCCTCATCAAAGTGATGAGCCAGCACGAGTCGCCACTGCACTAGCATCCCGCCTTCACCGCAGCCTTGCTTATTCATCAGCGTCAGTTAAGAGCAAAATTTATTTCTTAAACACTGCTCACAACGTCTTGTTGCTGGAATTTCTGCGCCTCTTTTACTATCGGATGCAGAAAATATTTATTTCTTTGCTATAGCTTGCATTATCCAGGTCCTCGCATCTTCTGTAGGCCGGCCTTTCCGTAATAAACGGGAGAGGAGGAGTGGGGGGCGCATACTTTAGCGGGTTGTATTTCAAAAAAGATTATTTTGCCGCTTTTAGCCAATCTTTTAGGACAATCTTCTTGAACACTTGCATGCTCTGACTTATTCAACTATATGTACAACAGTTACTTGACCAGTTCTCAACACTCTACCATGCGGCACGCCATTTTCTTGCAACTGAACCTTTGACAGTGCAGAACCAACTCTGACACGAAAGGTTCTTTCCGACAAGTAACTAACAAGGGTGTTAAATATATTACCAAAAACACCCAATGACTTGAGGTCACTAAGGATCCCATAGCGCCAAGCGGTGTCAGGCTTTTTCGAGGTCGAAAAACACAGTTAAACCGAACTGTTCGTGAGTGAAGGCGTCCTTGATGTATGACTCTATTGCCATAAGTTGATCGTTTGTGGATCTCCCCGCCCTGAAGCCTGCCTGGCAGCTTTCGAGAAGGCCATTGTACTCCAAAAAGTACACAAGCCTCCAATTTTTCATCTTCTCGAGAAGCTTGCACAGGCAGCTAGTCAGGGCAATGGGTAGATAGGGAGCGCGAAAGGAAGAGTCCTTCTTTTCTTTCAAAAATGCTACAACTATGGCATCCCTCTAAGATTTTTGGAATGTCCCCCGAAAGCAATATCTTGTTGAAAACGTGAAGGAGTGCTACAAGAGTGTCTGTGTGCAAGTGCTATATCATATATGTGATGTTGTCTGGGCCTGGAGCTGAGGGATTACACGTGATCAGAGCACCCATCAGCTTATGATGTGTGAACTCAGAGTTACAAGGAGTGGCTGACCAGTCATTGTCATTTGAAGGCTTCCTTTCGACCACGAGTTTGTGTCGATAGCTAGTGGTGGAGGAAGGGTCCTTCCCTTCCTTCAGGAAACCCCACTACAATAGCCCCCCTCCAAGACCTTGGATGCTGCCCCAAAAGGAATATTTCGTTGTATAGGTTTAGGAGTGTATCAAGAGCGTCTTAGGGTAGGTGTTGTATCATGGTATATGTTATTTTATCTGCGCCTGGAGCCGAAGATTTGCATATGCTCAGGGCAGCCCTCAACTCATAGAGTGTGAATGCAGAGTTGTAAGAAGTTTTTTAATTGTCTTTATCTTGTAAGGACTTTTTCTCTGCAGATTTTTTGTGTTTCGTAAAAGTGTTTGTGCTGTGTGCCGAACTGGGCGCGTGTTGGAAGTGTTGTGCAAGTGTCTCAGCCTGGTCTTCAAGTGTGTCCCCTGTTGTACTGACCAGAGGCAGGCTGTGTGTTTGTTGTCGTTTGAGTTTGAGTATTCATGTCCATACTTTTCGCTTGTTCGTGCTGGAGTTATGTGATGTTATGAATGAATGTGAACTATCTAGTTTTGTCTCACGGCGCACACGTTTTCCAAACGTCCAGTCCCGTTTGAACAGCAGGAGGTTACCCGACGTGGGGTACCGACGGTGGATACCCCACGCCTAGTTCTGGGCCCCTCTCGCCCGCCTACAGTACTCATTCCACCACGACCACCTCTGGTTGCGCGGGGCACCAGAGGCGTGGGGAATGGACGTTTCAGTGGCGTCGAGGGTGTGCGCTGTGAAGATTTGAGCGGCTTCACCTACGTGTAGGTGTCTGGTTGTGTAGTGTAGTTTCGATGCTTCTGTAAATGTGTTCCAGTTAGAACGGCCTTCATTGAACCTATTATAAGAATATGAACAGCTTGGGCTTTACCTATATAGGTTATTGAAGTGGGGAAGTGGTCACTATCATAAGGGTACGTGCCCACACCCCACTCAAAACATAGAAAGAGGATTGCAGAAACAATAGCCAAGGCAAGATTTCAGTAGGTATTGTGTCCAATGTTAGGGTGTGTAGGCTGTTTCTCGTTGAAAAGGCATGCTCCAGAGGATGTTAGAAAGTCTTCTATTCTAAGACCCGGGCGTCCATGCGAGAAGAGCCCCAAAGAAAATTGTGTGCATTAAGGTCGCCTTTCAGAATTTACAGTTCGGGAAGGTGGTCAACCAGAGCGTCGAAGTCAGAGCTCGAAACTGTAAAATCAGGAGGAATGTATATGAAGGATACCGTTATTAAGCTATAAATATTATTTTTCGAATTGCTACAGCTTCAAGGACACTGTTCAGAGTGACATGGTAGCATGCTAAGTATTTCCGGGCGATTATGGCCACACCGCCAGCAGAGTGTGTGCATCCATCCCTGTCCTTTCTGAACACCATGTAACTATTGAAGAAATTGGTATGATTTGCGTTGAAATGTGTTTTCTGCACACACATTAAACTTTGCTGATAAGCATGGAGGATCTCGTTTATATCGTCAAGTATATTAAGAAGGCCTATTTAGTTCCATTGAACAATATTTTGTCTTCCCGTTATTGTATATTACAGCAACTGGAGTGGGACTATTTAAGTAAGGTCTTTGGGGCTTGCACTCTTGGGAGTGTTTTTTCAACCTTCTCTGGGGTTTGAGATTGAGGGGCCCGCTCCTTCCGCGGCGAAGCAGGCAGGTAAAGGCCCACATCCATGTAATCCTCAGATTTTGAAGGGGTACCCTGCGGACCGTACCTCCTGGACTTGGCACCCTTTCCAGTGCCCTTCGTTTTAGCCGCTACCACCGAGGAAGTCAGGAGCGCCCCCTACGGCACAGGCGGTGCGGCGGGGGTGGGTACTGACGCGGATGCTTCCGTCTCCATCTCCTCCGTGCCCTCGCATGTGCTTTCGGCTGGAGGAGAGGAAGCAGTGAATGCCGCGGCTTCCCAAGCGGACGTGGTTGCCACCGCAGCAGCTGCTGGCTTAGCATGAGGTGCAGAGGCGGGTTGGGCTGCCTGGGGAAACCATGGAGGGGGGTGGGTGGTTGGGGCGTAACCAAGTCTGATGCGGGGTAGAGGGTCCCCGCCGAAACCATACGCCACTCCGCCACTCGGCGAGTCGCGTCGTGGTAGTTCCGAAGAGGGAAAGAGGCGATCCTCCTTCGCGCCTCTGGGAAGGTGATGTTCTCAGTGACGTTTACATTTATGATCGTCTTCTTCTGCTTAAAGGTCGGTCATTTTCGATGGGGGGAAGGCGGCGTGGGGTCCCTGGCAGTTGGTGCAGATGAGGTTTGATGATCGACAATTGGCAGATGAATCATTATGCGGGGCACACTTTGCGCGGGTCATACGGCCATGGCAGGAGACAGTTGCGTGTCTGAAACTCTGGCACTTAAAGGAGCGGCGCGGGTTTGGAATATAGGGCCGGCCATTACAATGTACAAAACATGCATTAACGTACTCTGCGAGTGTGAACCTGTAAAAAGTAAGGATAATGTGCTTGGTCGAGACTACTTTGTCCTCCCTCCTCATAGTTATGCGCCTCACACCTGTCACGCCCTGATTTCGCAGGCCCTCCAGCAGGTACGCATCTGTCTCGTTCATGAGGTCTAGTTCAGAAATGACACCTGGAATACAGTTCAGGCTTCGGTGGGTTTGTCAGCCTGATTTCAAGATTGGCTATGGGAGTTTGGTCAAGGAGGATCTTGGCGTGCTGCTGGTTGTGTACTTCAACCAGGATTTCTCGAGTTCTCTGTTTTCCGGGCTTATATTTGTCGCCAATGCTTTCGTCCAGAAATTTGGTATCATGAACACGGACTGTGATGCAAGAGGCTTTTCTTGTACAGTGGATTCCAACACCAATAAACGGGGGTAGTTATTGGGCGTTGGAAAACTGAGGGCTGGGAGTAGCGGAAGCGAACCTTCGGTGCGGCCCCTTTTCAGGGGCCGATCATGTTTGGGGGGGGGGCAGGCTTAGAATTTACCATATGGCATGTAAAAGAAGCAGGGGACGGGGGTACTTTCTTCATCAGCCTTACCCTGATAGCTGAAGAGGTCCCGGAGCTCCCTGCCTCGTAGACAGACAGGGAACCCATCCACCGGAGCTTGACCTCGGCTCCGACGGCCACCGTTTTAGGTTTCTACTGTTGACCTTAAAACACATCGTCACGGTTGGCCACAACTTGTGTATGGGGGATTGGGGTCCGCGGTGTCGCCAATAGCGTAACCAAGATTGCTCAAGGTGCCCTGTGCGGGGTACTCCAAGAACTTCTCATTCAAAGCAAGAACCTTGGAAAGGCCTCCGAAAAGCTAAAAACAGGATCAATTGGGCTCGACAACGGTGGCATGGATCCACGCGTGTTTTGGCCTCTATGTTGCGACGATAGACCGCGAAAACTAATTTAGTTCCTAAGCAGTCCATGAATGTCCGAATGGACCAATCATAAGCCGGAAGGTGCAGCGCCTCTGTCTGCTGGAAATGGACTGACCGACCTTCCTAGTGGCTGGGGGAAGATGTAGAAACATTGATATCATCATCGCTGCTGCTCCGATGAAATCATTATCAGTTCTCATCGTCACGTGGGCGGCTCGCTCGAGCTTCTTCATCCTTCTAAAAGTCGCTATTAAAACCCGTTGCGATCTGCAAGGTCGCTTTTCTTTGCACGGAGGTCTTTGTCCCTTTGGCTTAGAATACTACATGGAGATCATCAATCATTGCAGCGTTATTGCAAAAGTTTAATCACGACAAAAACGTAATGGCAACAACGCCAGGGCGAAAGGACCACGACAATGTTAATAAGGACACGCAATTATCCAGCAGACATATTTTACATTCTCTTCACTGCATTTACTGCGATTGTTTAGAATGACGCACGTCAGTGGCAGTTGTAAAACGCGTTAACCGACGCAACTACACCACCGAATAAGATGCTAAAATACAAAAGAAAACGACACTGTAGTAAAAAGGTACGTGTCCACTGCAGGTAAGACCACCACCGGCAGACACATCAGCGAAATCGTTACGACTCGATGAGAACAAGCCACACATACGACCCTCTCCTGACAAAGACATTGTCGCAACAAAACTGGACACAATGAAGAGTTCTACTATTAAACATAAAGGTCCCACAGCTTCTATTATAAACGCTATTCTGTAGCAATCTCAAACCTAGGTAGTCCGAAAAGCATACTTCATTGTTTTCTAAGCTTCACCAGTGGAAACAAGACAGGGCGAACAAAAAAAAACATTTTCGCACACGTGGGCTCAGAAGACATGGCGGCTATGTCGCCTCATGATGTTTTAAACAGGCTGGAGCGGGAACATGTTCCAACTACGGCTGCCATGTTTCGGACAACATTTTCTACTGAAATGCCTTGTATGAGAAACCAGGTTGGAAATAAATGTGCAAGGGACAGACAGCTCGCCATTCCGCGCTTGTCGTTTCTTTATTCATTTATTCATCGGGTAATATAGTTTGTGGGCCTTGGTCTCAACTCGAGCATTAGTTGCATGTTCTTATCAACTCGCTCCTTTGCATTTCAAAGTGCCTTCCCAGGCAGAGCATCTGTCGTAAGGCAGAGCAGGCAGAGCATCTGACGTAAGCACAACCAGAACGCTGCGCTCATTAGGATAACGCAACGAGGGGAAATGCGTTTCTGACCTAACGGCATTTGGCGCCGCGTGACAAGTGGCCTTCATGGCGGCTAGCAGATTGTATATTCCAGCATAATATCGGTACAAACAAATCTCAGTGATGTTTTGACATGTACACGTAATGCATGCAGTTCTTGGAGCGGTAGGTTAGGAGGGAGGACCGGCGTTTTAAAGAAAATTTAAAACGAGACAATGTAAAAACAAACTATCTGTCAAGAACATTCGTGGGTGTTCGTTATATGTATGTGACGCAGCCTTATTGGCTTATGTTTACTCTCCTACCATTTACAGTTGTGATCTTTGTAATTAAAACTTGGTAAGGGTTGTTCAATAGTTCCTAATTAATATATCTTTGCGATGGATGCAGTTTCAGGTTACCCATGATCGCCGGGGTGGAGGACAAAAAAATATGCATACTTAACAAAGGAAGCAATAAAAATAGGTAGTCGGCACACATGCTGAAGTCGATTAAAGGTATGTAAAAGAAAAAAGCAGTTGCGCACACACATCACTAATCAAAGTTGTCCCAGAAATAGGATCTCAATTATTAGGAAACGATTTGAGCAACTACTCTTCTCAGAGTTTGGAGTTGATCTTTGTTAAGGCGCAGGCCACCCGCGTGGCTGATCTTCGTCAGCAGGCAGGTGGTGTAAGAAACGTCACTGCTGGGAAAGAGTGGCGCGTCTTCATACTGTCGTCCTACTAGTTGTGGTCAGGACCATCGCATGGGAACAACGACCACGGAACAGGTAGTGGGAAGGTCGGCAGCCTGCCATCTTTGTTTCCCGTGACCACTACATTGCAACGACCGAAAACCCGATTTTCACCCGACCCGAAATTTCGCAATTTTTTCCTTCCGTAGGAAGATACCCACACCCGGTTTATTGGCCATCTCTCCAAAAAATTTTTGCGAACTCTATTCCGAGCATTTTATTGCGAGCACTTATTGCAAGCACTTTGCAAGCACTTTATAACACTTTGGTGGAAAGACAAAACTTATACCTGCACCTTTTCCTACTCCACCAACAAAAACAAATCCAAGGTGAAAGAAGGAAACACCCGTGTCGACGTACACTGGTTTAGAAAACGGGAGCAACATTCGTACTGCTTTCAATGCCCCAATCTTCGAGTGAGCGTTTCTGTAAGAACATAATACACCCTTGACGCGGTTGTGCAACTCTTTATAGGTTATCAAGTATGCACTCTTTATAGGTTATCAAGTATATTAATGACTGAAGATCCGAATGAAAAAGAACGTTCTCGACGTATAAGTAGAAATTAGGTTTCTCCGCATCACACACAAGCGCTTAGCCATTGAGTAAAACAATATGATGCAGCTCAGCTGGCATACGATCCGCGATGAACTTTCCCCTCGACCTCTTCCGGTCGGGCTGCTGCAGAAGTCTTGTCGATTGCATCAGCCGGCAAGGCGAAGCGCTGGGGAATATTGAGCGTAACATTATAGAAGCAAGCGCCAGCTTTTCTTTTATTATCGATAAACCTGGTCGATTCTTTTGGCGCAACAAAGTCGGTTTTTTTGCACTGTTTCCGCTTAAATATCACAAGTGCTTTGCTAATTAGGCGCAGTGCCATACGAATTTATGATACTATTCATTGAGTGATAGGAATAATATAACTTGCTTCTTGGTCCGGTGTCGTTTGCTGTCAAGTTGCAGGAAGCATACTCGGTTGTAGCAGCTGCTACCACCTCCTACATTTATTTAGGTGTTCCGCAGGCCCGGCCATAATTGGGAGGAGCGGCGAAGACCAGCGACCACCAAGCTGCTGAGTTGCGTTGGATCAATCTCAGGCAGTGGCACTGGTGACGCTACCGTGCGATCAGCGCTGATGATGATGATAACGCTGGTGAATACGATGAGGTTGATGTCACTCCACCCGTCCTCCCTAGTGTGCAGCGCGTTAGGATGAGAAATGGAAACGTACGTTGCCCGAAACACACACTGTACAGGTGTGTACAGGGAATTGGCAATGTATATCCGTGTACAACATGCGACACCAAATAGTCACGGTCAGTTTCGCGAGAGCTTCAAGTCAGTACATGGTCCTCCGGTGGCCTTGGCTGGGAGGGAACGATGGGACGAATCACGGTAGAAAGGTCGCTGCATTGGGTCATTGGTAAGGCCAAAGAAGACTCTTCGGTTGGCCGTGGAAATAGGCGATCGTACGTACGTGCGTGTTTGAGCTTGTTCCGTGGCGCAGATGCGGTGACGGCCTCGTAGTAGAGCACGTACAGGTTGGTGGTGAGACTGCGCTCGGGCGCATGTCGATGGCACAAATCCGACGGAAGTCGATTGCGCACCCGATGGTTGGGGAGGGGGGGAGAGGGAATAGAAGTTTTGCGTTCACGCTGAGCATACTGACAAGGCTTTCGCTTAAGGATTGTTGTTGGGCGTCGTCGGTGTGCGATGAGCAACCGAGTTCGCGATAGGAGAGCTTTTGACGTCACCTACGCCATCGTCCGTGGTTTGGAAACGGGGGTGCTGGGATAGTTGTGAAATTCGAGCTGGAGCCGGCCCAAAGGGCGTCTTGTGCATA
The DNA here is from genome assembly GCA_013339765.2 of Haemaphysalis longicornis. NCBI lineage: Eukaryota > Metazoa > Arthropoda > Arachnida > Ixodida > Ixodidae > Haemaphysalis > Haemaphysalis longicornis. The sequence continues at coordinate 29,843 of JABSTR010000094.1, forward strand.
TTGGATGGAATGTTGCTGAGACTGTGTTTGGCGATGTCTGGTGCTTGCGTCCGTCCATGGTTGACTCGGTACAAACATAACGGCTGCATCCACGGTGCCTTGGGTTATTTTAGGGACTAATGCGGGGTAAGGACTTGAGGTGTACAGATAACATCCTCCTTTATCTGAGTGTCAGCGCCACAGAAAAAGACACATGATGAAGTCAGAAGCCCGTCTGAAAACGCAATTTTCCAGAGGCCAGTAGGTGGTACCACCGAGCCAGTTTCTTTCATGACAGGCGGCCCTTGTGAAGTGCTACCTTGTGTGGGTGCAATGTCTGTGGATGCCACTGTGTCGACGCCACTCGTACAGAAGCGAAGACCACTGGTACTGTCGCGTGCCGTGGTAGGAGAGGGAAGGCAGGGCGGTTGCAGACAGTGAGCATTAGCAATGGCGTCGGTTTCATGAGTGTCAGGCAAATTGTTGCTGCCGCGTTGCAGTTGGGTTTCTGGGGACCGACACCAGTGGCTGCGGACGACGGCGATGGCACATAGGCTGCAGGCCGCAGCTGCGAAACGGGCGCAGAGCGTGCGTCATCCGCGACGTCGTACTGCGAGAATCATCCGCTCACACCGTAGTGAAGAAGTGGTATGACGAGCACGCAGGGAAGCTCGAACGAAAGCGTCTCAGAGAGGATAGCGCAGTTGAGAGACTGTAGTGTGACGTAGTTAAGCCCGGAAGTAGCCTCACACTCGCAAACCCAACCTCTGAGGTTGCGTGTTCTGAACTCCGGTATTGACGACTTAGAAAATCGCTCCCGCCGTGCCAACGTTCTATTCTTTCTCATTGATGATACTGAAGAAGCGGAAACGTGGCAACAATCTGAAAAACTTGTGCGTGAATTTTGCTCCGATAAGCTTGAAGTAACTGTGAACACAATTGCGAGAGCGCACAGAATAGCCGCATTTTCGGCTGGCAAGAAAAGGCCAATTATAGCAAAGTTTTTTAATGAGAGAGAGTTGGAATCTGTGTTAAGCATTGGCATTAGGTTAAAGAACACTACTTTTAGTATCTCCGCCCCTGTTTGGGAGAAACGCCGAGAGCTCCTACAGTTCGCTAAAAGTGTTAAGAAAGAGGGCGACCGCACCGAGCTCGTTTTCACTAAGCTCTTCATCCATAAAGATTTGTACGTGTGGGACTCTGATAACAACTGCGCAGTTGGTCTTGACACCAACGCACGGGGCGCAGAAAATGCAACTACTATAAATGACCACAGTGAGTGACGCCCAAATACATGCTTTCCCGCTATAAAATTACCACCTTCTTTAACTAACGAGCAAGTTTCCTCAAGTAATGTTGGCTTTTTGTACACTAATATACGAAGTGTTCTACCTAAAACTATCCCCCTATCTTCACTGATAGATTCATGTTCAGCTTCAATAGTTGCTCTTACTGAAACCTGGTTCAATGATACCGTTCCCGACAACTGTATCTTTGTCAGCGGCAAAGAATTTCATTTTTTTCGCTGTGACAGGCCTCATCGAAAGGGAGGTGGTGTTCGTATTGCTATAAACAACAATATAGTGGCTATTCCTGTTGCTGTTAATTGCTTCCTTGAATGAGTGTTGGTATTCCTCAAGTGTGGCCCGACATCCTTTATTATTGGTGTATTTTATCGCCCTCCTGATATGACCCGTACGTTTGCGAGTGAATTTCGCAGAGTTCTAGATGATGCTATAATCCGATTTCCCAACTCAGTACTAATTATTTTCGGCGACTTTAACTTTCCTTTAATTGACTGGTCAACCCTCTCAGTTGTATGTAATGATGCCGAAGCGAGTGCATTTCTCAATGCTTGTCTAGACCACTCGCTAACACAAATTATAGACCAACAAACGCGGCGCTCGGCAACCTCCGCAAATATTCTCGACGTGATCCTTACAAACGATCCTGACCTTTGCTCCGATATCACCCACTTAGATGGCCTTTCTGACCACGTCATTATCACCGGCAACCTCACACGCCCGTTTAACACGACAAGCCGCCAATAAAACAATCAGATGCTATAACAGAGCCAACTTTGCTAGTATGAATTCCGAATTATTAAGTTTCTCAGAGCATTTCATTGACAGGCACTTATCATATACGATAGATGAAAATTGGCTTCTGTTCAAAACTTTTCTCAAAAAACTAATAGAAAAGTTTATACCTATCATTACAATAAAAAATCAACGTACCACTCCCTGGTTCACACAGCAGCTTCGGCGTTTAAACAACAAGAAAAAGCGACTCTACAGACGGGCCGATAACAAAGTTACTTTGATTTCTTGGCTGCGTTACAAATTCCATGAGTGAAACTTAAGCGCAAAAATTCTTCACAGGGACGAGAAAGGGACGACACAGGCGCTTACTCTCAACTGAAAGTTTTAATGAAAACGAATACACATTTATACCATCCCCAGACCGAACAACCCAGCACGTGTGCGTTTCGCACATGCGGACGGCCGTACAAGAGAACCGCCCCATTCCCTTCCCGTTTTTCATCTCCTTTCCCTCATTCTCTGCCCCCCTCTCCTTGAGAAGTTGCACTTCTTTATCTAAAATACTCAGCGACGGGTGACTTATGCAATCGGGACCCTTAATCCGGATATGGAAGGCTTCTGCAAGTTCCCTGGTGGCACGGTCTCTGTGCTTAAAAACTACTACCGTGTCCGTGAAGTGTGGCTGACAACGTGGCTGATAACCGCATTTAGAACAGTGCTGCGCCAGGTGTGTGTAGGCTTTCCTTTCAAAGAGGAATGATGCTCCCTCAGGCGTACATTAAGACAGCGGCCGGTCTGGGCGACGTACACCCGGCCACAGGACATGGGAATGCAGTACACAACATTAGTCATGCAACGAACAAATTGGAGCCCGTAGTTTATCAAACAACCTCGTGTTGTTTGTTCGTTGCATGACTAATTTTGTGTACTGCATTCCATGTTTGCCATGTGTAGTAGCGTATTAAAGGTCTGCTTTATTTATCGAGTTATGGGGAACATTTTGGGGCTTCTCGTTCTCAAAGCCAGAAATCCACTGTTCTACGCTGGCGTTTCGAAGCGTTGTCAAGTTGCCGAACACCATCTCGATTGGCTACTCGCCGCTGGCGTTTCAAAGCGTCTTCTCGTTCTCGAAGGGAGGAATCCGCTTCTCGACGCTGCCGTTTACGTTCGGCGTCGCAAACTCTCCTATGTACAGCCTTGTCTTCGGAGCCACGAGACGAGCCGAGCGGTGAGGAGGAGCGGCGAGGAAGCGAGCGGCGTTATCACAGTGGAGAGGGGGACGATGAGGATAGGTGCGGACGCCGGACGATGGAGGGTAGACTAAGAGATGCTTTGCATATAAAAAGGGGGGTGGCATGCCGAAGTTTCGCGAGGCGTGCTGAGTGTGACGTCTTGGTGGAAGATAACGCCAGAGTAGCCTGCACCGTCTTGTGCCCACTGATGACTGGATTACTTCCTTAGATGTAGCAGCCGTGCGGCATCATCAAGAAGAGCGCAGTTTGTGTGCGCTCCAATTTCGAATTAGCAAGTGTTACAATTTTTCAGCCAATTTAAACGACGAGCGTTAGCGTTCCCACTGCCGGTGCCTGTAATACTGAAACGCCATGCGGAAAAGCCAGATTTTTGGGACTCTAATAATGAATGATTGTGTGTGAAGTGAAAAAAAAAACTCTTCAGTTACGGTAATCGCACCTAGGTGCCTCGCGTTATCAAGCGGGAATATTCCAAACCACTCTAATCATATTTTATTTCATTTTGAACAAACCCAATAGAAGTGAAGGCTCAATTAAAAACCGCCTGCCAATCGTTGGCTGATCGAAAGAACTAAACGAAACATCGAATGAACACAACTCTTCAAAAACAGGGAAGCATTGGATGTCAGGATCTTGTAGTTTGTACTCTTCGTACAGAAGTTCGACATTTTAGGCAAAATCACCGTGTTGCACCACCTTCATGAACCACCCAAAGGCATGCACACCGATAGCCTTAATCAAGTCACATGGCACACCATCCTTTTATTCGGCAGCAAGAAATCGTGCGCCATGAGATCACAGGGGCAGCGTTTTTTTCAACGTTGTCTGCAAAACGTCGCAAAAATATAGCGTCCCAGTGTCCGTGAAAATGTATTCCACTATTTTCTGTTTCACACACCACTTGCAGATACTAGAGAAACTACCAATGAAACCTTTCACCTCCCTTCATGTTTGGCTTGTAGCGTTCTTGTGTGGAACATAAAAAAAAGGTTTTGACGGAGGCAGAAAAGGGGCTTTTCGAATTTGGCACAGCAAATCCTGACCTCGCCCAGAACTACACATTTCATGGTAAATAGGGACCGAGCACCGCACCCTTCAAAAATTGTTATGCCGGGTATTAGGCGAAACAGAGGTCAAATACTCCATCAAACTTCGTAGAGTTGGAAATCCTAAAAGCTCCACCACTTCCTTCATGTAGCCTTTTAGCCCATCACAACTGTCGTTCGCTCAAGAAAGACCATACTAGCAACAGTAGCATCATATTTGTTAGCGCCCATTGCATGAAGGTGCGAATTAGTGGCTGACTTGGTTCCGTAAAACTTATCTCACTTCACAAGTTGACAAACAAAATAGGCGACACATGCCAACACTACCGTGGCTTACTCGACGAATCGGTTAGTCCGGCTCGAACGCTGCTGCACAGCTGACAAATTGAAAACTAAGAATACTCGGTGCATTTACTGCACGTGCACTCGTGATCTGTGACGCGCTTGTGGTGCGTACTTAAGCTTTGCGAAAATAAACAAGTTTCATTCTGTTGCACATGCAAAAATAGACAGTGCGATAACCCCCCCCCCTGTATTTTTCCCGTGCATCTGCGACGTCTCTGTTTTCGAATACTGCCTGCTATGTCGGTAAACTCTGCTGCACACGAGAACTTCGATATAGCACGATAGTCACGTGAACAAAACACGTTTTCTAATACAGATGGTATTGACTCCCATCACCCGTACAAAAAATGTGCTCACCTCGTCCGAACAACGCAGCTTTTGGAAACACTAAAATAATCTTTAGTTATCGGTAATGCTGCACTCACACTCTCCTCGTTTTAACAAAAACGCCACCTCATCAGCGTGTACCAGTAACTTCACCTCATTTACATGTAAACAAAAACCACGTACTCTGTCTCTGGCAAATACGGAAAGTCTCCGCAAAATTCGAACAGAATCATGGCTGCTGAACACCTTGTCTAACAAAAAACCGTTCTGGAATCCTTTGTGTGTTATTCCTATTTATTAAAAGTTGCTGTACCAGCCAGCGTACGACATGCGCTCTTCCTGCATGATAACATAACCGACATTTATTACTCCTAAATAAAAAAAACCGACATTGCACAATCGATCGACTACTTTGTCAAAATAAATTTGGAGCATAGCGCTTCTTTTACCCAACATATCACAGGACGGGGCAGAACTGCGTGCCACATGAATATTTTCCCCCATACTTCTCCCCTTTATGCGACATGTCTGATACGGCCGTAGTGTATTTATGACACTTTGCAAATTTTGCGCTAAGGTATTCATTAAAATTTTATACTCGATTTTGGCCAATATAATTGCCCGGAATCCAGTAGGGACCGAAGTTTAACAGGGTCTTCCGATTAGGGTATGAGGACGGCTTGTCGTGCTACCGAGGCAAGCACCCCACGTGGCGCAGAAAGTGTGTCCCAAGACCGGCCCGTCTATGGCCGCTTTCTGGAATGTCCGGCCACCATCCAGGTTCTGGCAGCCACTGATCATACGATGAACGGCCAACATTCAGCAACCAGCGCTTCGGTATTACTCCGGCCGCCCGTGTACCGACGCACAACGGCAGCTGCCCGTCTGCCAGATATTCAGTTGCCTTTCGGCTGTCGATGTTGAGAAAGAAATCGGTCGGAGTACGGCTTTAGGGCATCCGTTTTTCCTTCAGGAAGCGGTGTTTAGCCGAAGCACGGCAAGCGACCGGCCACAGGGAATCCGTATTCTTGTGGCAGTTGGTGTTGGAAAGAAGACCGGCCGTAGCGCGGCTGCCGCGCATCTGCTCTTTCAACGGTGAACCAAGCGTCCGGAGGAAGAATATTTGTTTTCTTCGGGCAGCCGGTGTTATAAAGGAAACCGGCCGACTTACGGCCTCAGAATGTAGGTTTTTCATTTGGTTAGCGGTCCTCGGCCGAATTACGGCAAGCGAACGGCCGCAGAATTTTCGGCAACTGGTGTTCAAGAGGACAGCGGCCTTCGTAAGGTATCAGATTATACGTCATAATGCGAACACTGGCGCGCGCCTGGGCGCCGAGAATTCATGCACAGACGTGCTCAGAAGAAGACCCGCCGATGTAGCACCGGTTGTTCTGTGGGTGAAGAAAAAGCCGTTAGGGAGTCGAATGGCGCTGACACGTTTTGCATCCGCTCGGTGTTGCTGCGTTTAAAATGAACGAACTACATTTGTCAAACAGTAATGAGTGTTCTAGGTGAATTGGCAAGGTTCGAAGACTCACTGGACATTGCAGGGAAATGTTTAGGCCATCGAAATGCCATTTATTGCCACAAGAAGACTGTGCCACACCGACGGGTGAGCTAAGCCTCGCCAGTCATTGCCGCTACAACGCTTTGCCCGTCGGCTTCGTCGACGCATCAGCTCGAGGCTATTCGCACCCTCAATAAATGGAGACCATTGTAGACATCGACCCGGCAGCGATTTCCGACACGAGATGGCGGTGGTTCACCAAATAAGTGACCTTTAAGGGCGTCGAGCAAGCGGCCGCAACGGAGGAGCTCAACCGGCGCCATGTCAAGGACTCCCAACCAAAGAAAAGCAAGGGCGCGCCAAAGTGCAAGTTTCCGGCTAGTCTTCTCACAATAATACTGCGAAAAACAGAAGAGCCTAAGATCGTGCATTGGTAGGCTCAACTTCGTGCCCTGAACTATGTTACTTCATGGGATTTTATGACCGCCTATTTAGAAACAATGTGTTATCTTTAATTTGCCATAGCAACAGAGCCCTGTGAATGACGAAGCGTGGATGTTAATTTAGTTGCGGTGTTTGAAATTGAGATTAGCTACACTTGGGATATGACACATTTGGTTAAAAATAATCGCCAGTATCCTAGCAAGCACGGATTTCGTCGGGTTGTTCTTGCTCAACCTAGCTTGTTGAGTTCACGCACGATTTGTCTCTAGCACTAGATAGGCTTAAAGTACCTGACTATTTTCTTGTGCAGCAAAAAAGCATTTGACGGTGTTTCATATCACCTTCTTGTTAGCACATTGCGGGTAATAAACCGAATGAATCGGTTATTGCATGGATAACCGAGTATATCTCTCTAAGAAAGCAGTTGGCCGCTCTCAATGGTTGTTCGTCCAGATATGTTCCCGTGACCTTAGGAATTCTCCAAGGCTCAGTTGCGGGTCCTCTTTTGTTTGTTTTCCTCAAATCTTTGTTAAAAATGTTCCCCAATGACTGTGTAATTTACAGGACTATAGCGAATGAAAGTGATTCCGAATACTTGCAGCATGATTAAATTAATGGCATCCTGGTGTGCTGATTCAAAAAAGTCGTTGAATCTTAAAAACTGTGTTAACGTCAATTTTACAAGAAAACCTTTATTCCAATTGAATGTATATACAGTAAATTACAGTGCTTTAAGAATGACCGGGGAGTATAAATAACGAGGAGTTTATTTAACGAGTTGTTAGAGAAATAGGCACGTTCACAACATAAAAGTTACGGCTGCACGTGTTTTTGGCTTTCCGAAATAAAATTAAAGCGAACCTCCACCTAACTTAAAAGAACAACCGTATTTCACTCGTGTGCGCTCAATTTAGGAGCACGCATGTGTTTTCTGGGATACCTACAGCAAATAGCTGGGTGATACGCTCAAACACATACAGAATAGGGCAGTGCGATTCGTATTAGGTATTGGCACTGTCAACATATGATGAGGGGAAGTAAAAGTAAACTAAATGGTAAGACGGGAAAGATCACAGACGAAACCTGAGGTTGAAATTTTTTCGTAATATCTATCATTCGAAAACTGGAATAGAAGGAAAGAAGTATATCCAAGCGCCATTCTACATATCCCAAAGTGGGATAGGTAGCTTGAAGCAAATTATTAACGTTCCTTTATGGTGACGCCTTGCGCGATTCATTTTGTTTTAGATCAAGATGAGAGTGTATTATCTTCCAGGTATGATTTTATCCAGTGTTTATAATGACGATTTTCACCGCACTTTGTCTAATTATTTTGTTATTTCGTCTCATAATTGATGTTTAGTGTTATGTATCTCCCTGCTGTATTGTATGCAAGGGCAAGCAGGCATGATATAAATAAATAAATAAATACCTGAACAAATAAATAAATAAATAAATCAACTTGCGGAGCTGCAAGTTCGCTCCGGCGGGTTGAGAACCCTACGCATTCAAATTTGACAAATGAAATATTTATTGCTTTATTCGTTGCAGTATGCAAGGTTTGCTGTATGAATTCTACAATTGGTAAGTTATATTGTTAGAAAGAAAATATGAAACTCTTGTCTTACGCCTTTCCTTGCGTGAACACAGAGGGATACAACTGCAGCCATCTGAAGAAGGGTGTCATTTGCAACACGTCTAAATTTTCTTAACTTAGTAAGACTTTAGAGGAAAATTTAGTTCTTTTGGACTATTAAGGAGTGTGCACGTAACTAATGAAAACAACATAAAAATTATATTGAAACTGAAGGTACTTCTTTGATCTCTTCTAGGATCAGCCCTGTGAAAGATCATCAGAAAAGTTCAGCCCTGTGAAAGATCATCAGAAAAGTTGATCGAGTAGAAAATGTCTTTGCAAGAAATATGGGCAAATACTGGACATACTTTTTGCATGAAGTAAATTATATTATATGCTGCTGAGTGTTTTGTGGAGAACCGAACCGCTTCGTAAGGGCATTCGTGCCGGTTTTATATACAAAAAAACTGGTCAAGCACCTGTTGTAAAAATAGTTGATTTAGTCAGCGCATGAAAGTATTGTCGTAGCAGAAATTGCCTAAAAGCGGCACTTTCATCTTCGGCAAATTCAGCCTGCTAAAGTATGCACCTTCCGACCCCACCCCCCATTATTTCTTGTTTATTACAGGTAAGCCGCCCCACAGAAGATATCAGGACCTCGACAACACATCTATTCCAGCTCTGCAAAGAAATGAAAATTTTCTGTATTCGACAGTAAAAGAGGCACAGCAATTAAAGAAACGACCATTTGTGAGCACTGTTGAATAAATTAATTTTGGTGTAAAGTGACGCTGATAATTAAGAAAGGCTGCGCTGAAGGCTGTACGGCTGGTGGTTGCGCGCGGGCTCACTTTGATGCGGGTGCAGTGGACCCAAAATGGTGGGTTTGTGCTGCTGGACAGCGCGCTTGAGTCGTCTGCTTGCGCTGCATGCAGTGGTCGTCCACCGGCCTTAGTACAGTTAACGTGCAGTGGCTGAACTACAATGCCCGTAGCACGGCCGAATTTCCGGCAGCATTAGTCCGGCTGGAGTCCGACGACCGCATCTCGGCTGTCCTCCGGTGGCCGTACTTCGGCCGCACATGGATGGTTTTGGGATGGCCGGAGCCCTACGGCTGGAATCTCTCCGTATGAACGTAAGCTGGTTGACTGGCCGACGGACACTGGGCGTTTGACAGTAACGGAAGTACGGCCGTATACGGCCAAAAGGCACACATTTGGACACGGGCCGAACATGGTTGCCAGAGAAAGGCCGGGCAGAAAATCACCGGCCAAAGTACTCCGGCTTGAGTAAGGCCGAACAGTCCTGTGCTGCATGGGTATACTTCGAACTCTTACGCCTTGCATAACACCATTATAAAAAGGGAGCTACACTGCCGGACAACCATTTGTAAAAATTCGCACCAAGCCCATCAAGTCCCGACGACTTTTCCCTACTTTTAACTCCAATATACCCTTTTGAATTCCCCTCAGTGATATCGGCCGCTCTAACTCGTCCTTCGCCTCTTTGTGTAATCTCGACGTGGCTGCAAGATAATCCCGCCTTAACTCATTAGTTTTGGAACTATGCGGCTAAACAAATCTCTGTAATGCACTTTGGACGCATTTTGTTATTTTCCAATAGTGACGCGCAAGCACGCTCCGCTAAAATATTTTCTCGAAAACATTGCCTTTTATGCACCGGGCTTTGATCTTTATGGCTTGCTTTGTTGGCGGTTCACCGGCAAAAAAGACTTTGGCCTTCGCAGTCCCGTCTCTCGCAGACATTGTTCTATATCCGTGCCTTCCATGTTTTTACTCGTTCTGATATCGTTTTTTTATGTACCAGGCATTCGGCTCTCGAGCATCAACAAGTGTTCGAGATTATGTCTGAGTTTGATTTCTAATTCCCTCTCTTGCCATTTAAGTGCTGTCCCCTACTCCATCGCTACAATTTCGGATTCATGTGTGAATAACATTATCATTTCCCGCTAGTTACTGATTTCATTGTTTGCTTGTTTTGCGGCTGTTTCCGTAAATCTTGTGTATTGCAATAATTTCAAATTTATTTTCCAACCTAACCAGCTTAACGTTTTACTGTATTTCCTCGGTTCGCCCAACAGGAATCACCCCGGCCAGTGGTCATTAAACACAACGCGATTGATCCTATTGTTTTTGCGCGCCGCGGCCTGGCCAAAATATACGTATTCACTATCACGGCATGGGTGGCTCGTTCTCTTAATTTGCGTGAACTTTAAACCCCTGATGTTCACCGCACAGTGGGTTGAATCAGATAGTTCACACTCTTCATGACTTCAGTCAGGATCCCAAGGCTATCATCTATTTCCGCGGCGACACATTTCTGTCTCTCCATGCACACACGGAATAGAAGTCCCTGAAATTATTATTAATGCTTTAAATAAACGGACAACCCTAAAAGACTGCTCTATCGTGGGTAATAATGCGTACATGGACACACAGTGCACGAAAATAAACTCCAGAGTATTTGAAATCACAAAACACAAGCCCGCCAATTTCGCTTGAATTAACTACCTATCAGAATTAAATATATAAAGAGAAGACAACACCCACCAGAATGTTCTGCACCATCACTCATGCAAACGTTGTATCGGTCCTTGAATGGGTGTTCCAAGCTCTCGTGCTGACTTCTCTTTGCATTTTTTGCCCTTCAACGTCTGTTATATCTGTTTTTTGTTGTCTATAATTTTTCGCAGCTAATATTGCTTGCGAATAGAACCGGGATCTCTGATGTGTAAACTAGCGATGCAAATTGACCTATTTAAACAACCAATATGACAGTATAAAAGCATGCCATGGGCCAAGTAAAACGGTCAGAACAACAAACACTTGGTTCGACTTCAGCGACAGCAGTCCTTTATGGTGTGGTGCGGGCACTTGTTCTTTGTAGAGTCTCAGCTCACTCCGATGACAGCTGTCTGTTGGGCTGCACAGCACGGAAACATGAGGGTTCATTGTTAAAGGTACAGGACGAACACGATGCGTCACGTTCGTGTCCGGTGGCGTCTTGGGCAACTCGGTGGGGTTGTTAGGCTTAGCTTTTACCCACACCTGTTTAGCATGCTTCGGCGGCTTCCCGTTGGGTTCGTCACCACTCGGCTGGTTGGTACTGGATTGTTCTTCTTCGGCGGCCTCCATTGCGTGCTTTGACGGCACTGAAAACACCCTCGCAGTCCCAAATGCAGCTCGTTTTTTACTGTCACCTCCTTCCGATGAAGAAAGTGGTTCCCCGGCGACGTCCGCGGTCTCCGAGACGATTACGTTGCCGTGATTACCAGGAGGTTTTTTTCTGTGGGATCTTATAGTCATGTGTATTATGTGCCATAGTTGAGCAGAGATTATTGCGAAATATCTCGCTGGTGGAATAGTAGAGCTCCAAGGCGCTGTGCATTGTTTTTTGCACGCACCAAATTTGTAATCAGAAATCACGAACATGTAAATTGGTTGTTTCGTCATTTCTATGCATAGCGGCGTTCGGTTTTTATCACTGACAACAATACACATTTTGCGGACATTGATGAAGTTGTTTAATCAATACAGCAATTTCTTCGCAGCTTGCCCCAAACAGGCCAGATGGTTCTACGGCAGTGTAACGGCATAACATCACGGAAGAGGTGCGCTTTGGAAAATTATCGCCACTCTTGTGTAAATGCCAGCCATGTTTGCCCTCAACAGGGTGCTTGGCTCTCTCGCCAGGAGGCGTGCCTGAATATACATATGGTGTGGCACATAGTGTTAGAATGTGAGGGTATCTATCCAAATCTACATGAAGGGAATATTGGGCTTTTCAGAAGCCCTAGGATTTAAGGGTATCAGAGAGGAAGTTAACTTCAAGGCTGTCGAGGGGACGAAAAGAAGATTAGCATGCTGGTGGACGAAAAAGCTGAGAGGGGAATATTGCCTAGGACAGTTACCACCTGTAACAGGGAAAAGAAAGTATTTCGGGATAATAAGCTTTAGTGCCTGCCCTAAGCAGCGCTTATATTAAACCAAGAGGGTAAAACATGGTTATATTAGTCCTTTTTGGTAAGATGACATGTCATCACCCCGCTTCAAAGGGGAAACCAATAGGAATCATCATCATCATCATCATGGTGCACAAATCGTTGATAACGAAGTAGGTGCCCTGGGTACACTGAGGCACAACGCCAGCTTTTCGTCCCAGTGGGTCCATGCAGAAGGGTCGAGTGGCCGATCCCTGTAAATATTTCGTCCTCCTGAGAAGTGTTTAGTGCAGTCCTCAGTGGCTGCATTAGGGGAGGCGCCTCAGCCATGAGCGTAAGGGCACGTATTCTTGCCTATGCTCTGCCGCAGATTGAGCAGCTCATTACCAGTGCGCTACAAAGGCGTCCGTAACGTACCTGAATAGAGCAATATCACAGTAAGACATAAATATCGATCAGCTAGCAATCTAGGCGAAATCAAGAAAAAGGACGAGTTAGGGTGGGAACAAATCCTTACCGGTCATATGTAACCTAACCTTAGTGTTATCGCTCTTGCTTTCATAAGTCAAGGTAGCACACTCTGAGTTAATATAGTAGCCAAAAGACAGGCGGTCCAGAAAATCTTAAAACAACAAAGCTTTTTACTGTGTTTTTAAATTAGGCAGTGTGTTTTATGTATATTAGATATGTTAGAAGTCAACACGAATTTTTAATGTTCGCCTTTGGTGTGCATACTATGGGAGAGGATTTCGACGCTGATACGCTCATAAGTGTGGTGAAACAGTGGATTTAAAAACAGCGGCAGTTTTTTAGTGTTGCCTAACGTTTGACGTTACCAAGACAACAACGTCAACCTTGGCATAATGTCACATTACGCATAATGCGTCCCCGGGCAATTGTTGCTTGAAATTTCTGATTGTTGCAAGTAGTACATGTCTTAAAATCGTTTTGATTGTCGGCGTGTTGCTAAAGCGCTCTTGTGCTATATTTTTAAAGGAAGGTTGGCACCCTATTTTTACTCTAAACCGACTGCTACGCTTGTAAATGTGTTATGTCAAGCACAAAGTTAGGAGAAATGGGTAAGACCGTACAATAAATAAAAATGTTACATATCTGATCCAAAACACAGTATTTGGGAAAAGCAGGATGATGGAAGGGGGCACGAAAGCGTTAATCGTCACAAACATTTTCCTATGAAAGTTTTCTGTAGTAGATCATTTCTGAAATATAAAAATGTATGAAGAAAAATTTTCATATACACAGGGATTTTTCCCATTAAACTTAAAAGTGTCAAGAGAAAACACAAAGTATTACAACGGTACAGCTACAAGCGAAAAGGCTATAGCGTACAGGAGCATACGATTGGGTGTTCTTATTAGGTCCTTGACCGATACGCAACGCTCGAAAGCATTGTACGTGTATATTTAAAACCTGCGAGCCCTCTCCAGTGGGAATAGTAAAGGAGCGGTGGGCATTTGAAGTTGAATAATTACAGAAAATAAGTACAAACTTATATACAACTGACGCAAGTGTGAGCATTGCTCGAGGTATTTAGAAATAGAAATTACGGAAGCGAGACTTCTTGCGAAATTATAGTACTTTTATTCGGCCGTTAATAAACATTAAATTACGCGCTACCGCGCCGCGTGACATGTTGGAGTGGAAGACCAGTGTGAAGTTGATTAGAAGAATACCAAGCGTCGTACATGGTTCGGACATGTGAATTTAGAAAACGTTACAAGCAAAGGCAATCTTTCAAACTTTTTTATTCCGCAGGGGTTCAAAGAAGTTTTATATCAGGTCACTTATGAGCAGGAAAAAAACAAGGAAAAAAATCCATTTTGGGGTACCAAGCCTTTTTCCTTTAATAAGAATGATCTCTCCACTGAAAATGAGCACCATCCTTCAGCTAAAGCCTACCTGATGGAATCATTGTACGACACGATCCTTATAAAAAGATAAGTATCCAGTCCGATGAGTTCTCTAATGGATAATCGGTTTCGGGTTAAAGACCGCTTCCATTTTAATACGATAAAAAGTAAACTAAATAAAAGGAAAGGCTGACAGATGAACTGGGCACAAAGCTCTTTTGGATTCGATGCATCTGGTGGCTGGATTCGTGAATTAACAGAGACGAAGGCGGATTGTAGAACGTTGAAATCGGAACGCAGACAACTCGTAAACGTTTCTCTGGAGTTAAAGATGTTCATGAGTTGTGATAAGGAAATGGATAAGGGCTCGAGTCACCTTGCGTAACTTCTCACGACATAATCTGGAGCTATCGGGCCCTGAGAGTGTACACGAAATGACGCCTTGCGGTCCAATTACAGTGCAATGAATGACAAACGCCGCCATTTGGCCATCGCAACGGTTTATAGTAATTTCAGAGTGTTTGTGTACGCAGGAAGGAGGAGCAAAAATCTTGGATGAAAAATGTATTAAGGGAACATTAATTTGGGGCAACATTTTACACAGAACAGCACTAGTGTTCTGATTCGCAAAGTGGTGCGAAATACAAACTCAATATTTCCCGGGCAAAAACCTTGGCTCTCTCTATTTAATAGGTGTTGTGAAGTATTAAAAAACGTTCTGGTAAAAAAGATACTGGGATTGCGAGCTCCAACTGGATTAGAAGGTATTTGCAAATATACATACTCCTTCTTTAGGCCACGATAACATCTTAGTACGTTCTGCGGTTTGTCGCGCAGTTAGACGATAGTGTCGACGGCGGACGTGACGTGTGCGCTAACACAGTCAACGGATGAAATGGCTGCTACTGAGACACTGGAGATGAAAATTTCGCCAAAAACAAAACCGTCTTTAATTGCTGCCGTATCTCTCAAAGAAAGATAGCCATCCGAATCTGGATTCTGAGGAAGGGACACAAACCGTGCGCCGCGAAAAGAATACGGCAGCCCAGGAGGAGTGGTGGTCGCTTCCACGTACAAAATACAAGGTTCCTTTGGCGGTGGAAGCCAAACCGAAAGGAAGGGGATGCTGTTGGCCACTGCGAGGGGCAGGAATGAGCTTCGCAAGGTCCTCCAAGGTAACTGGCTTTGCGATGTGATGGCGGGGATGCCGTCGAACAGAAATGTGAGCCACACAGCAACACGGCCACGGCCTAATTAGTGTTACATTATGGCCGCAAGGGGAGAAGTCATAGTTGATTAAACCCAACCGTACCAACCGCTTCCGGTCACTGACTAGCCAGAGTAACTGTAATTATTGATAGCTACGTTCGAGAGTCAGTGAGGAGAAGCAGTTTGTCCAGTTCGGTAAAATCAAAACAGACTGCTACCATCGCCGCGCATGGTGCGACACGAATTAGACAGTTGCGTGCGTTCAACTAATTTATTAGTCGTCATATATTTTTTCACATGACATGTTATATTTTATTAAAGACGATAGTCTTTCTTGGGCTACTTAAACCCAGAAATTTTGGTCTGTCTGTATGTCTGTCTGTCCGTCTGTCTGTCTGTGACTCGATTCAGCCACCCGGCCAAAGCAAAAGAATGCCTGCGCAATAGTCTTATATAGTCACAGCTAAATCTACCCGTCTTGGTCCGGTGTAATGTTCATACTTGTCAACATTGTTGAAGAAGAACAAGACATTACGCAAATATGAGACAAAAAATCAATACAGAAGTGATATTTGAGTATAAAAAATTCAAACATGCCTGACTTTTGCGAAATTAAATACTTCATCAACTGCAGAAAAAGAATTCACTCCGCCGTCGCCTACTGTTGCCCGCGCCCCTATAGCTTCTTGCGGAATTTTAAGGTATCAACCGGCAACAGTTACGAAAGGTTCCACTAGATAGGTTCCAGGTTCTGCTCGCAACGCACGTGGAGTAGGGAAACGCGGTTCTATAAACGTTGAAGTAGGGCGCCTCGATTAACGCGCGTCTTCGCCGTACGGCAGCGTTCGCATCGAGACACCCGGTTTGGAGCAGTGGAAGGCGAAAATTTTAAAATGATTTAAGCAAACATTTGGCGTCTTTACCTTGGGAGGAGCGCGACGCAAGAGGAACAACATGAGAGGTGAGCGGTAAAGCGAAGGGAGGCATTTACTTCGCAAAAGCCGATAAAGACTATCGTCTTTTGACGTCATTTGCAACGAAAGGAGCAGATACGCGGCCAATTTTTTTGAGAGCTTATGAGTGCAATACAGCTAACAAGCGCGTCTATTTCAGCGCAGGGCGATAAATTCAGGTTTTGTGTTATGCAGTTTTCTGCGCAGCAGATGATATCTTTGCGGCTCAATGAGCAAAGCCACGTTTCCTGTTGGGCGGTATTAGGACGAAAGGGTGATTAGACAAATTGCCAGTCCTTTCTTTTTTCAAATAAAGACACGAACAACAAACTGACGACGCGGTATCTTTCTTAGTTAATAATAGCGTACATGTTCTTGGTAGAGCCATAATTGGTGGGGCATAAGGAGCCTGTAACGCGTAACAAACACCAAGCAAATGGCGATCAATCAAGAGCGAGTGCGTCTTGGCGACCGCCCGGCGTCTCCGGCTTGGAGAGCGGCTTTAGTCAAAACAGAATAAAACGTAAAACTTAAGGAGGGCCTCACGGTCGATAGAAACAAAGAACACCAAAGCTGCTGCAACGCCAGCTCCGCGGAATCCCTACGCGGCTCACCGAACGCCGGGCATGCGCTGTAAATGTATGCACTTTAGCTGCGTCCCAGCTGTCAGCAAGCTCATCCAGGCTTATAATCCTAAGCAGCAGGAAGTGCCAAGCCAAAGCATGGCAAAACTTTAGAACCATTGATTCCGAGCTTTTCAAAACCTCGGCCGCCATTATTGGATGATATTTGGCAAAGGGGACAATCCAATCAATGGACAAGCTTTCGAAGGCCAATATTAAACAACGCTTAGCAAAACATCTTTGCATGATAATGCCTAAGCGTGGACGTCATGCTATTTCCACACCCATTTCTAGCTTTCTGACCTTACTTTATGGCCAATATCAATTTTATAAGATCACTTGGTGCCTCAATTCGCTTTATACAAAATATTGTGGAAAATTATTTATACCCAAAAATAAGTTATTGCCCGTTTTGTATAGCTTTTTGCGCAACATTATGTACAAAACAAGAAATTATTTGCAAGGTTTTTGAAGAATTAATATCGAACATAATGATTCTGTATATATTTCAGAAGTTTTTTATCAATATTTGTGATGACTGTAAACTGAGGTCTTTATCAAGTTCCGACATGAGCATTTGAAAGTTATAGGACTCCATTGAAATAGGTTTAAGCTTCTACCGGTTAATTTAAAAATTTCAGGTTTGTTGCGTTAGATTACAGTTAATTGCAGGGAGGCTGATCACGCAGCAGTGTGGACATGAATATCTTAGAGTTTAATTCACTGGTCAAAATGAATCCGCTTTTCAATTCCTGAGAGTGTATGTGTGATGTATTTGTAGCAATTGATCAATGACCCTGGGCACAAAAACCGGATTGTCAGAAAAAAAAGCGTGAATTTAAAATAAGAAGTGCCACAACACATCCGCTCTAGTTGCTTACAGTTTATTACGCACATCACGCAGTTTGTTAGCGCAAGAAACATAACTGGTAATTGAAAGAATAGAAAACACACCTCATTAGTCCTCACTACTTTTCCTCTTTGAAGGCAAAAAAGAAACAAAACTGGCGAATCAATCAATGCTGTTTAGCTGGTTCAGATACATACACAATTGCACTATTCAAATTGATCAAAAGAATAAATTTTTCTGCAATATGCACCCTTCAGCCTTAAATGAAAAGTGTTGTTCAAGAGCAGTATTCTACGAAATTCCTGCTTCGGAGAGATGTTCCCTTTTCTGCATTCACCCCTTCACCACGGCAAGTACGCTTACGCTGCAGCGCTTGTAATACGTAAAAAACGCATTCACTGCACTGTAATCGCAAGCTCATTACTAAATGCAGTATTCCTAGTACCAACCTTTGAAGATGCACCTGCGAAAATATTCAGCCAAAAATGTCGGAATGTTAACACTTCTCTCAAACGAAACGCACTTCAGCTGCTGCCATTCATCTAGCGTCGCCCAAGAACCAACCGTTAGAACATGCCAAAATGCAATTACGATAATCAGCTTCAGGATCCTGCTGCTTCTTACCCAACCAGGGCCGTGTCAATTTTTAAAGCGAAACCTTGAAACTGATACATCTACCCTTCGACCAGTTGCCTTACCAAAAAACCCCGCATTTCCGAGGGGGAGAATGTGAA
Organism: Haemaphysalis longicornis; assembly: GCA_013339765.2. Taxonomy (NCBI): domain Eukaryota; kingdom Metazoa; phylum Arthropoda; class Arachnida; order Ixodida; family Ixodidae; genus Haemaphysalis; species Haemaphysalis longicornis. The sequence continues at coordinate 48,563 of JABSTR010000094.1, forward strand.
ACGAATGCACGGTCGGCCTATGGAGTATCACGTGTACCACGCAGTTATCAACCGCGCCGCTGAAGCCAACGCACGCCGCTGACACGTAGTTTGAATGCGTTAAAGAATGCGCGTCACTAACGCTGATCACGTCGCGTCCGTGGCTGGTCGGTAAATTCCTCGGATCGAAACCTGGCGCCGGATTGTTTCTTTAAGAGGAGCTGCTCGCTCATTCTCTTAAAAATCTACTCTGAAACTGCCCTCAAGCTTCCACTGTGTCAAAACAGTTGCTTGAAAATCACGATAAAAAGAACTCTTTTATTTAAAACAACACACGCGGCTATTATGAAGACGGAGCGCAAAAGTAATTCATCATCTAATAAGCCACGTAGACTTATAAATTCAGATAATAAATTTGTTTACTTAATGCGCCAAACAGCGTCACGTGGGTTCGTTGTTCGCTTGCGATTCGGGTGTTTGAAGGATTGACAATCGATAGAACGCAGTGTTCGTGGAACTTGGAGGCACTTCTGGCTTTCGAACATATCTTTATTTTTGTTAGGAAGGAATGGTACATGTTTGCATTAGAAGGGTAGCTGTTCTGCAACAGGTATTCAACCAAACTGTTACTGCCTCCCGAATAGGGGACAAGTGGAACATTCTACATACGTTTGCATTTATGAACGCGTGTGATAATGCCAGATTCATGTAGCGTTCCTCGATAACTCGATAGAGCACTGAGGCAGTTTTTACGTGTGCAACTAAAAGAGTGGAATTGAACTGTCGGTTTGTTCCAGGAGTGGGACTGGGCTAAATTCTCGCAATTGGAGAAATTGAAAGGAATGGTACAGTGACAATTTCTAATTCCTCGGTATAAAATTGGAATGGAACGAGGCTGCCCATTCCGCAACGAGAGATAATGAGAATGTATATCATAAAACCCACTGAAAGCAAACGAAACAGTGCCGCTAAACGTCACGCCTTCTGATATTAGAAAAGCTAATTACACTGACGACCAATATCAAATGGCATGAATTAATCTGAGATGTTTATACGGCACTCACCCGTCGCCAACGCGCAACCGGCCCGCCGGAAGGCAAAGAAGAAACCATGGACTTCTCCAGAAGCTTAAACTGCGATCATGACATCTACTCTGCTTGATTCAACTTTTTTTTTTCATTTTCATAATTTTAGCTGTCTAAAAACCGGACAGGACTTATGTGACGGCGAGTTATTGACCCACTCTGGCTTTCTGGGTGTCCTGTACTTTTCAACTGGGGCGTCTAATTTGGCTTCAATGAAAAAATGAGTGTATGCTTAGTAAGTAATAGTCGTTAACGTCAGGCAGCTTTGTAAAATAGGCGTCAAACATAATTCTTACTTCTAAGATATTTAGTTTCGTTTCGAAAGATCCCCGAAGTCCGACCCCTAAGTAATCACAACACAGCCGTTCATTATCAGTTCGGATCATGAGCGATGCGATTGATTGCGTCGCACTATAGGGAAATTGGACAAGTCGCAGTGCAAACGTTTATTGAAGAGGCAGGAGAGCGGGTGTGGAATGCGAACGAGCGAAACCATTCTTTTACGATAAGGCCGACTCGAGAGACATCGAAACAATGAGGATTGAAGGTAATGAGTCTAACCTAATTAAACTTTGTCATGAACGGTGCAAATAATTCTGACTTAATTAGAGATTGTCCTTATCTGAAAGTTTCGCCAAAGTTTGGAGAACTACGGTCCAATTCAAGGTTTGGGCTCAGGAGATATTTGGAAGTCCGTGTAGCCACTCAGATCATACGTTACCGTGACCGCGTTATCGCAGTAGTTGGTAAAACCCATTAGTGTACGGGGAAGTCAGGCGATCCCTGGCTGTTCAGCCACACACACGCAAAGATCGCAGAATAAGATACTTTCTACGTCACCTCATTTGTCTAAATGGAGAAGCACGAGTTTAATAGTAGCATTCCTTGGGGCACTGATATTCTCTGGAAGTTTTCAATGACGTTCCGTATTCCACTTGCTCGTCGTCCAACTCCTCCGAAGACCCAGCGCGGCCGTGGCGTTGTAGTTTTTTGCGGGCCAAGAGGTTCTCACTCTAAACGGGTTGGCAGATATTTCATTATGAGATTTCGACCCCTTCTCCACAGCAGTGCTTTATTGATCTATCAAATGCAGAACACCCACAAGATTGTTCTTAAGTATGGTAGGGTGGATGCGAACATGCGATTGCAAAATAGACCTGATATTTAGGCTCTCCTCAATAGGAATTATGAAAAACAACCTGTATAATACAAACTCAACGTGAATAGTCGAAACAATGTTTTATCCTGCATTGCAAAACATGCCCAAATTATATGCACATTCCAAACATGAACACTACAGCTCATATGCATATTGTATTTGGGGTGGTTCCTTAAATAAACGCGATGTATAACGTATGTCAAATTTTCTTGAGGACCTCCCCCCCGTGTGGTCGAGGATATTGAAATACCCATGGAAAGGTTATATTTCACTCCTGTGAAACATAATTGGCGAAAAAAGACCAAAATTTTAGCTTTAAGTTGGCATAGTGGCAGCAACGAGGACACTATGTAAAACGATGCCTTTTTTTTACGCAGCTCCTTGTCAGCTTGATCGGATCCCCGCTCTGCGAAAGTGCCGTTTCTGGTATGAGCGCTGCATCGTCTTCTGCCGTGCAATTCTGCCTGGAGGGTCATGTGGTCTTCGGTGGCGGCACGCACCTGGACTTTTCTATCGCCCCCTTACGCGATAGGTACGTCCACCCGTGTGCCTTACAGAAGTTGCCACTCCGCGCCCTCCTTCAACGCAGTCATCGATCATCCAATCATCGCCAACGCACGGCATGTGACGTCCCACAGCGGAACTTTAAAGGAACCGGCCATCAGCTTCAGCTTCAGTGGGCATAGTGGCAGCAACGAGGACACTATGCTAAAACGATGCCTTCTTTTGATGCAGGTATGTTACTTTCCTGACGCGTACGTAGTCCGTAGTGATGACCGTTTTGTATTGCTGCTTCTCTGCCCACAAGTGTTTGTTTTGTCATGTTCTGATGCAGTGTTTTTGTTTAACAGTCTTTTACTGTGTGGTGACGTCGAACTTAATCCCGGCCCCCCCAAACGTGCGCCTGGAACTAAAAACCGGCAACCTAGCACTTGTCCCACTACTCGTTCATTTGGTAATTCTATTTCGACCCCTCAGCTCGGTGCACGTTCCCGAATAGCTGATTGTACTATATCATACAAACCTGATGTCGTTGCTTTGCTTTCGCAACTGCTGGCTACTCAGCAGCAAATGGCAAGTTATATTGCTGACATTAGGCTCCGTTTCGACAACCGATTTGATGCAGTCGCGTCTCGGGTATGTGCTTTGGAAAAAGCTTCCACAGGTTCCAACTCCAATTCTGCTTCTGTCGGGTCGGTATACGCATGCAGTGCCGAACTCGATTCCAATATTTATGATCTTGAAAATCGGTCACGGCGCAACAATATTGCAATTTATGGGCTGAGAGAGAAAGCCTTCGAAGAAGGTGATTGTTTGGCAACTAAGATTTAGTCGTTTTTTACTGAAATGCTGCAGATTGAATGTCCTCAGATTGAGCGTTGTCACAGACTCGGCAGACAGCAACTAGATCGTTCCCGTCTTGTTATACTTAAGCTCCTTAGTTATTGGGATAAAACGACCATATTTAGGAACGTCGCAAAGATTAAAGGAACTAAAGTTTATATTAAAGAAGATTTCTCTCTGCGAGTTCGTGCTCTGCGAAATAAATGTGGGACACCGCAGCTACTTTTCGTGATATAGGGTGTTCTACTAGTTTGAGGTTTGATTACATTGTAATAAAGAAAGCTCGGTACTACTGGGATGAAACACTGAATTCCCTTGTCAAAGCACCTACTTTGCCAGATAATTCCGATGCGATGCCCTCCCCGGCTGCATCCGGTTCGGAACTTCGTTCCTCTCCTGGTGAATCTTCCCCGGCAGCCGCGCCTGTTGTCTCCGGTTGACGTCGTCCCGGCAGGAATGAAAATTTCGTCCTTCTAAATTTAAATGCTAGGAGCGTAATAAAAAATTGCCTAGCCTTCTCTCCCTTGTCTCAGCGTATTCGCCTCACGTCATCGGCATAACAGAAACGTGGCTTCATGATGGTAACCTCGATTCCGAGTTCACTCCCCCAGGGTACACAGCAGTTCGCACCGATCGACTGGTGGGGAAAGGGGGTGGGGTTGCTCATCTCATCCGTTCGGACTTAAAATTTGCTGTGATTGCAGTCCAAGCTGACACCGAGTCTGTTTGGGGCAAGATTTACCTCGAAGAATGTGCAATTGTCGTTAGCGTCTTCTATCGGCCTCCTGGCTCGAGTATTGAAATATAACAGATTCTGAAAACTTCATGTACAAGCGCAATTTTAGTGCATCGAACTTCATTTGCATGGGTGATTTTAGCGCCCCTGGAATCCACTGGCCTTCCCTTACGTGTGATTGTCGCGAAATTAAGATTTGCCGAGAACTTATCCAATTTTCAGTATCTTTAGCTTAACTCAAATTGTTCAAGGTGCCACCAGGGTGAATGCTGTTCTCGATCTCGTATTTTTAAACTCCGCCATTTCGGATAAAGGCTTTAACTACGGAATAATTGATGGACTGTCTGACCATCAGGCTGTTCTCGCTTCCCTCGCATGCGTAATCAATAAACCGCGATATGTTTTCTCTTCGTTTCCTGACTTTGAACGAGCGGTTGACCTTTCTGTTTTAGACGCTTTGGCCGATGCGTACGAAGATTTTGTGCTACTCAGCCCTTCAGGAGACATTGATACACTAACTACCACTTTTGAAAAGCTAGTAAAATTATGCATTTCGGAGTTTATCCCTACAAAGACTAAAAATAAAAGCACTGATGTTCCCTGGATGAACCGCGATCTTTTACACTTATCTCGTAAAGTCCGGAGACTTCGGCTCTGCAAATCATCGAAAAATCTAGAAAGTATTATCAGGTTTACCGAGGTCAAGTGGGAACTTCGAGAGCAGCAAAATATACCTAACCATTTCTTTTTTAGTGTTCAACTTCAAAGTTTGCTGCCCGACAATCCCCGCAAGTTCTGGCGCTCGGTCCTGCCTCGCGATGCTTCCTGCAATTCTTTCAAAATAAACGACAGAATCATTGATGATCCGGCGGAAATTTCGAACACTTTTAACTCGTTCTTTCAGTCTGTCTTTACAGTCGACAATCTGGTTGTTCCTTCTTTTTCCACCTCGAATCCAACGTCTCCAATCAGCGATGTAGTGATCACTGAAGAGGGCGTGTTAAATCTCATACTTAATTTGGACACTAAAAAGTGTAATGGACCCGATGGTATCCCTAACATGTTTCTCGTTCGCTACTCTCTTTGGACCTCTCAATACCTTACAATAATTTTCAATAAATCCATAAAATCTGGTACCGTTCCCAGATCTTGGAAAAACGGCAAAATAGTACCTTTACATAAATCTGGTGACAAGCAAGTTTTCAGCAATTACAGGCCCATCTCTCTTACCTTTCATTCCTGCAAGCTATTAAAATATATTATATACAAAAATATTATTGCATTTCTCGAATCTAACAAGTTGTTGTCTAGTTTCCAACATGGATTCAGACGAAGTTATAGTACTGTTACGCAGTTAACCGAATTCGTGCACGACATTACTAGTAACATGGACATTGGTAATCAGGTTGACGCACTATTCATTGACTTTTCGAAAGCGTTCGATACTGTACTTCAGTCTGAATTACCCTGTAAATTAAACGCCATATTAAACAACCCGCAACTAGTTACTTGAATTTCTAATTTTCTTTCTGAGCGCTCGCAATACGTTTGTTATAACTCAACTGACTCCGACATTGTTAGTGTTAGTTCAGGCGTTCCACAAGGTTCTGTACTTGGCCCGTTACTGTTTCTACAGTACATAAATCTTTTGCCTAATAACGTCACCTCTAAAATTCGTCTGTACGCGGATGATTGTGTTTTGTATGAACCCATTGACTCTCCTGAAGCTCATCATCGTCTAAATGACTCATTTACTAAATTTTGTGAATGGTGTGCAACCTGGCAAATGAGTATCAATTTTAACAAATCTGTGCTTATGTCTTTCACGAATAGTAAGTCCCCTTCCTGCTTCACGTACTCGTTTAACGGATCCACCTTAAAAAAAGTAACAGAATACAAATATCTTGGTGTTGTTTTTTCCAGCAATCTATCTTGGTCTCAGCATAATAACTTTATCTGCACAAAATGTTTAAAAAGTTAGGTTATTTAAGACGAACACTGTCCCAATCCCCAAAAGCACTAAATTACTAATGTATAAAACACTGATTCGTCCAGTACTTGACTACGCATGCCCCGTATGGAACCCACACAAGCAGGGTGAAATCGATAGAATTGAGGCCATTCAAAAAAAAGCTATCAGATTTATTTGTAATCGCTATGATCGCTACTTTTCACCTTCCCTTGCCCTGTCTTCTCTTGAACTCACCACATTACGCATGCGCCGACTAAAGGATTCTATAATATTGCTTTACTGTTTTATTAACTCGGTATATCGCATGTCTCACAATACCTACATTTCATTTGCCTCGCCGTCCATAACTAGAAGTAATCACCAACTTAATATCAAGCCTTACCATTGTCAAACCAACGCATTCAAATTTAGTTTTTTTCCTTTCACTGCCGAACTCTGGAATGGATTGTCCGGTGATACTCGCTCCCTTCCGCTGGAAAATGTTTCACTTGCCCTTGGTGATTTGCGTTAACTGTTCTTTTGTGTATTGCTCTGTTGATCTGTTCATTTGTTATTTTTTGTTGTGTGAATGCTCACTCCTGCCATAGCCCCAAATTGGGGGCTGCAGTATGTGTAAATAAATAAATAAACAATTTCGACAAGTATCTCCAACGTTACAAGTAGGAGAGGCAGGGTCTCCGAGAACGTCAGGGGTAATAGTAATAGAAAACGTCGTCCTTGCGTAGGATTGAAACCAGCGACCACTCCTTAACCGGATCAGACGCTCTACCAACTGATGTAACCGGAGAAGGATAGCAGTTTGTAGCGAGAGAGCGAATTGAGCAACGACTCAAGCTGGTGGAACGGTGTTAATCGACGAGGTTTATTACGAAAATCCACAAGATAACCACCTTGGAATTTCCTCTAAATCTGGTTATTTACACCTGCCCATCACTTCGATTTGCTGGAGTCGTTCGAATCCGCAAGGAAACCACCTCGGGCACTTCCACTAAATTTGGTTGATTAACACCTGTCCATCCGTGAGTCGCGAACCAATTGGCTTTCACGCTAGAAACTGCAAGGCTCCTGGGGTAGATCATTTCGAAGAGCGACGGCGACGGCGGTGGTCCCGGGTTTGATTCTCGGGCCAGGACGACTTTTCTTCAACTGAAAAATTTCCGACAAAGCTGTGCAGCATTCCGTTGTAACCGTACGGTTGCATTAATGTGTCTGTCAATCTTTCCTACGTAAAGTGGGGCTGTAACCATATTCCTTCCTTAGATGGCCAAGCCC
>JABSTR010000095.1:0-45510 GCA_013339765.2 Haemaphysalis longicornis
TTACGTTTCCCAAGTGGAGACACAGGCTGGCGGCTTTAATTAAATGTATTGTGGTAAAAGCGCTATCTCGATTTGTATTCAGTACTTTTTCTAAGTATTATTTGCGCATTAATATTTATAGGAAATGTAGTCATTATGCATTTACATTGGCGCATACTAGTGCAATTAAGTGCACAGCACAAGGTTGTAATTTGAATCTGTGTATTTACAGTCAGACTTTGCATCTATTTTAAGACTGCAATTAAAATTTCTTTGATCTTTACCGTATTAGCAACGTGCTACTCTGTCTATATATTCTAGCTGTAGCAATAATGTGTTAAAATTTCAGAGAGTGAATCTTGTGCTTATGCAGCAGGCGAGACATTTGAGTGTATTAAAAACTGAAGTCTGTGCTGCCACAGGGAATACGCTAAAATGCTTAGCTAGAAATTATGCTCCAACCATTAGTTGTGTTTTAACTTAGCGTTGGGTCGAAGCAGTTAGGGTGAGTTTGAAAATAGGCAGGTAGGCTGAAAACATTGTCAGACGTTTGGAAGACTGCTCAGTGCACGTGGCATGATGAGCTACAAAATTTCCAGATTGCTTTCATAGTGCCCCCGAATAGATTGTTAAACAGGCCTGTTCTAGTACGTCCTATATGCCTATACGGTGTCTTATAGGTGGCCATTCTAGGTATTTTCAGAAGACCATCCGAATATTTAGCAATAGTCTCTGTTGCAAAAATAGACAGCTAAAGACTGATGAGTAGTTTTCATGTGAGCCTCCGGTCGTAATTTGAGACGTCTCAAGCATGCCCGCATACATCTGGTAAATATGCCTTAACCTAGGGTTAGTGTAAAGTTTCTCAGCTACAGCTTGTAGAACGATGGAAAGGTCGTCAGGAAGTGTTTCATCCATCTGCCATGTTTCTCAGAACGTTTGTGAAAAATTTTAAAAACCTACAAAAAGGGCTTTTAAGGTTTTAGAAGTCCTTTCAGAATTTTGTTGTTTTTTTCTTTCTTGCTTTGTTTTTTTTTTTGCCTCGCACCCGCTTGTATTTATTTGTTTGCCTATTAACGTGCTGTTAGTACTGTTTTTTTATTCGTTCTCAATGTACCCTGCCCCCTATGTAATACCCTCCTAGTGAGAGCCTTTAGGGGTATTTTTGAATAAATTGAATAAATAAAAGTAGTTCGAGTTAAAGGTGTGCCTACACCTCGGAAAACGATATCAGACATCTACACGACGTGTTTGCAATAAGTGAATGTAGATGTAATTTACTGCTGCCGCGTGTAGGAGCAAAGTAAATTTCTTGCAGTAGTGTACAAACCTCTCATTAGGCCGTCAATGCTACAGTGGGTGGCCATGTCCTCAGTTCATCGCGAGTCCGGTTTAGCCTTTCTTCCTGTAACTATCTAGCTCACGCGAGTCCTTTTGAAATACCGTACGATATACAGCCGCATGTGTAACACGAGCGAACTTGCACCTAATTTTGTAATTAGGATGAGATTTCGATTCGTCCGTCCTTAATATGCGAGTCGTTTTGAGACAGCGTACGACCTACAGCCGCATGTGTAAAACGTGCGAACTGGCACCTAAATTTCAAAGTAGGATGAGAATTAATTCGTTCGTGCTTAATGATATCTAGCGCAATGCCACGTAAAGAAGTAACTACTAGCCCATTCTAGTTTTTTTGGTGGACGTTTATACGTTTTCAACCTGCAACACACTGAGGACTGCTGCATTTGTCCTTACCCTTCGGCACCAGGTGCATCGAAACGGAGGAAGGCATGGTCAAGGAGGTGCTTGTCCTTCATGTAGCAGGAGTGACACAGATTGTAGTCGACGCACACACTGCATTTCCATCGTGTCCCGATTATGCCAATGGTGGTTCTGCAGGGAACGCAGGTGACCGTAGGGAAACGCGATTCCTGGGGACAAAAAATGCCAGGCTTACCCTTATACCACAAACATAGTCAACGGATGAATTTTTTACCATGAATGCTGAAACCTATTTTCAAATGAAGGTTAAGCTATATAATTATATATATATATATATATATATATATATATATATATATATATATATATTAGTCTTGTGTGTGTGTGTGTGTGTAATAAAGTGTGTCTAACCGAAAAATAATGGTTCGGTTAAGGTTTGGAATCGGGTAAACTCATTTTGTTTAGGTGCGATTCCGATTCCACTAAATCACAACCCGAAACCGGTTCACGAACTGGTTCGGGCAGCTAAATTATCAGCGAAGTCCAAAAACATGTTTCAGATATTAAAGTGACTAGAAATATTAAGTACAATTCCGGTTCCTTGAAAATTCTGCTTTTCCCAATAAATGCTGCGCAATTTTCAGAGCAACGTTATACATTGGGCGAGATAATAAAAAAAAAAAACACATGAAGTAGTTGCGATTTACCAGCTACTTTCCCGCGCAGCTTTTATGTTGTACTAGGGGTCTACTTGAATAAAACAAGAGCCATGACTCTCTGTGGATACATTTAGCCCCGTTTCTTTTTTGTTCTTTAAATTGGCCATCCTCTCTGTGTAATCGCCCATCCCGCTGAACGTTAAACTCCTAAAGGTAGGTCTGGATACTGTCTAGTGCACTCCGTATATTAGCATGTGACGTATAATATCTCAGCGGTGCACTGTTTTTATCAGTTGTAGCGTAAGAGAAATAATCCTACAGCCGTCCGGTAAATACTACCATTGAATTTGATTGTTTAGCTCCCCAAGATAATTCGTGTGCAGTCAGCGCCTCGAGGAAGTGTTCCAAAAACTTATTAAAAGGGAGGTTGAGGTAGCGCTCAGTCACTACATTTCGGTGATTACTAGAAGGCATTTTAAGATAGCTGCTATTACGTATGTGTGCGTCACCATGAATACGTCTTCGTTACACCTAACCACCGCCCCCGTGCCGTCCACTGGGCTGCGTAACCTCATAACAGATTATGCGATTAAAAACTGTAGGGTTATTAGGCTGTCGTTGTTGTGCTTTGGGAGAAAGGCAGTGCACTAGGCACATAATAGGGCTCACTAGGGAGCTCACCAGCATACATCAAGTGCGGGGTGGGGCGGAGTAGAGGCTAGAGAGAGAGGGGGAGCAGAGGGAGGGACTCGTACATATGCAGCTGTCGCGCTCATGGCAGTCTGTTCAACAGCGATTAATTTGTAGTTATTTAGCGTACTCTAAAGTTCTTTCGTGCTGCTATTATTGGGGGTAAAAACTTGCTTTGCGCACAGTTTCAAGTCTTGCACGTTTTGCGGCTAGGTTCCTGAGCCATAAAAACTATCCCATAGAAATGCATTGGGAGTAAACTTTTATCGCGAATTACACATAAACTATTCAGAATCCTGAAAACTTCTTCTAGTGTTTCTATCTTCCCGTTGAATTCTTGCTTGTGCATATATCACTTCCCTGAAGTAATTGTCCTAGGTTCCTGCGAGGTTAGAATTTTGAGCGGGAAAGCTGGGTATGAATGCATGAAATGGAACGGTTTTGAGGAGGCACTATATAATTTGTCATTAGCAATACTGCTTCCCCCTCACTGGAACAAAGAGCAGTAGCAGCAGAGCAGTGAGCTACACTATTCAGTGAAGCGCGTATCCGAAACAAAGCACCCGCGCGGCGGCGCAGTGGCTAAGGCGCTGTGCTGCTGATCCTAAGGACGCGGGTTCGATCCCGGCTATGGCGGCTCCTTTTCTGATGGAGGCCAAAAGCGAAAGGCCCGTTTGTCCAGATTTCAGGGCACGTAGAGACCCCCAGGTGGTCTAAATTAATCGGGAGGCCTCCACTACGGCACGGTTCATAGCCCAGGTGTACCATCGGCGCGTTAAACACCACAATAAAATCAAAACCAAAGCATCCTTGCAAAAACAAAACCAACAGCAAAAGTGAAAAGCATTAGCGCTGGGAAAATAGAGTAATGCGGACTAGGCCTGCCTCTCGGCATGTGTCGGCTACTTCTGTAGTGCCGTCTTTGATCCAAGACGAAATGCCAGCAAGGTCCAGGGATAAAGTTAAAAAAAAAGAAAGTCTGTGGCATACACTAAGCGCTTTTTCTGCTATATGTTATCATTATTTGGATGCGTTAAAAAAGGCGGAATTGTCCGCTCTTAGCTTCCTGACAAACCGTCTGTTATACCCGGCATTAGGGCGCTCGCTGCATTCGCCATGATGACCCGTTTGGATAAGTTAAAGGTTGGAGAAAGGAACGGATGTCCAGAGCAAATCTACATTTGGTGTTACGTGACGTTTGAAACAATTTTTAGTAATTCGCTTATTCGATGGCTGAATGAAGCATAGATTCAGAACTCGGAGCGAATAATTTAAAACCAAGGGTTGGGCCAGTGGAAGCCCACTTACGAAATAATATTGGCGCGTTTGATTCCCCGAAGCTACTGCTGTGCTTTGAGGCTCACCGTACATTGAAGGCGTGCAAAGTAATTTAGACCACCAGGGGATCCTTCCGCGTGTCGAAATCTTCACATATGAAAGTTTTCGTTTTCATTTAAATTAGAAAAACGGCATTTGGGTGTGGCGAATGGAACTAGCATTCTTGTTGTCAAAAGCGAACGGCTCACCCGTCTAGCACGTTCTGCGGGTCATACTTCTCACCTACTTACACTAACCAGGTGTGCAAAGTTTTTAAAGAAAAGTATGAAATGCATCAAGTATGCATATATGAAAGCTGGCCTTCCTTGTTGCGCAGTGCAGCAGTTTTGCGGCCGGATTGTCATTACACAGTCACAGCGAGGGGAGTGCAAAGTGGACGTTTCTTATTGCCGGCAGGCTGCCGAGAATGTGGCATTTCGTTTGCTCAGCCTTACACTCTGCTCGCTCCACCAGCAGTAGCACATCTGTGCAACATTTTTCCGCATACATTTCCTGATGCCGGGACGACGAAGAGAGCGTAAATAGTGTTGTGACTTATCTGAAGGGAAGTACGTGAGAAGTGGCAAAGGTGATGGGGTGTCAGACAAAATCCCCGAATGGCGTTGACCGCCACATTATCAACTGCGGACGGCCGAACGATTTCGTAATGAACCGGTAACCTTTGTTATTTTTATATTTCAGTTGCGGCTCGGGTTCAGAAAAATACCCGAGCCGCAACTCACTTCCGGCAAAATACCCGTTCGTCCCCGTTTTCGGTTCGGTTCTGTTCCGCTTCGGCACCCCGGTGAAAACTTGGGTGCAGACACTTGGGGAACACTGACACGGATTTTATTATGCCCAACAGTTTCGAAAGTGGGACCTTTCTTTGGCTGGGGTTATGTTAGATCCGACAGAAAAACTTTTATACACACTTTGCCTCCGAGGGTTTCCCTTTCTTCTCACCCTCGCCAAGGAGATCCCTCGGGGAGCGTAAAATATCGGGAAAGTAACAATAATATCTCGTAACGATACGGCAGAGGCAACGCAAGGTATGGAGAGGAGGAAAGGACAGAAAAAAGAATACACGGGGAATGGACAGGAGGCACAGTTGCGATGTTGATGGAGAGAACAGACACGCCTAAAGTACGGCAAAGGTATGTCTGCAGAAGCAACGGCGTGCTGCGTCTGGAGGAGGAGGAGTCGAAAAATGAAAGCTCGAGCGAAAAGGCTCTAGATGGAAGAGAAGCATGCCCAATTCTGGCTACTGGTAATAGATGGTAAGAAAGAAAGAAATACAGGGTTGGAAATTGGTTAACAAAGCTCTTAAAGCGAATTTAACAAATGCTGTTTCTCGTGCTTTCTTGATGTAATTTGCTACTCTGATGCGTCATTGTTTTTTGCCCTTTCTATTTAAATATCGGCTGGAGAAATGTACTAATTTAGCGAACTTCGCCCGCACCGCAAACTCCCGTGGGTTCACAGTGCGAGTGGGTGTCGATTCGGTGCTAGGCCTGCCTGTCGGCGTGACATCGCGCGTCTACAATGGTCTTTGTGGTGTCGGTCCTTCGGTGAATAGTTCTGCGGCCACAAAAGTCACAAAACTAAAAATTTGTCCTTTCAAGACAAGCGAGCAATTTTAAATGCCATTTCGCCGCAAGAAGGAACGTCGCCTTCAGGAACACTATCGCAGCAAGCACCGTCACAACAAGTTTGAGTGCGGCAAGCACCAAGTTCGTAAAAAGTCGCCCTTCCTTATATAGAGGTTTCAAAACACATGATGTAAATAAATGTCTCCAGAAATTCAGAGAATTATCTACGAATGCGGAGCACTCTTATGCCGCTTGAACTGTGCGTGAGTTTTGGCCAGCCATTTTTTTTTGTCTTTCTTAGTCCTGTCCGAGAACTTATTTTTCTTTTCTGGCTTTTCTTTTGTTTATGGCTTTTCTTTTGTTCTTTTAATGAATTCAACAGCGCTACAATTTCAAAACTTTTCTGGTAGTCGCCATGTGCTTTTAACAACAGATCCAGGCTTTACTGTTTTGCACGTGAACATAAGAACTATTCGCAAACACTGGGATGAATTTTTGCCATGTTGTTAACATACTCCATGATTTGGTAGATACATTGTACTGACTGAGGTAAACCTATCAAAGCAGCTATCAGATCAGTTCTTTCGTAGCGGTTTTCATACTTCTACACTCGTGAATTAATCTAGGAGGCGGAATCGCGTTTTTTGTTAGAAATAGCTGGGTTTCTTGTTCCTTACACATTTCCTGTTCATGTGCAGAATTCTTGCCGTCCGTCTTCATAACTCCGTTTTTGATATAACACTGCTAGCTATATATCGGCCTCCGAATCAGAATGCTTATAAATTTGTTGAAGAAATAAGTGCGATTCCATTTCCGCCAGGGCATGTTTGCATTATTGGGGATGTGAACATTGATCCTATGAAAGGAACAAATAAGGTAGTTGTCGAATATTTAAACGGGCTTGCGGGAGCGGGCATCGTGGCAACAGTTAGTATTCCAACACGTGTTGAGATTCTGGGCGAAAAGTTGGCAGCTTCCTGCCTGGATCACGTGAATGTCCGGCCAGAGCAAAACGACATCCTTTCTTTTATGATCGAACAGAAAATGTCTGATCACTTCTTCGTTGGTTGTCGTATTTTATCGCAACTTGCACACCAAACAGGAAATAAGGGGCCTTCTAATCAGATTCAAATTACGGACCACTCGAGGCTGGGCCGATATGTTTCAGAGTATAACTGGGTGTCCTTTTTAGACGATGTACTTGAGTGCGACGTTTACGACCAATTCGTCAATATTTTCACGCAGGTGGTCAATGCATACAAGGAAGTGATTACAGTAAAGCAAAGACGGCCCAGTTGTCCTTGAAATAATCAAAATGTTCTTTCTGCTATTGCGAAAGGGAATGCGCATGGACAAAAAGTCGCCGTTCACCTAAAAATGCTCAGCTGAAAGCACTTTATAAAACTGCACGTAATAGAGCGCATGCGTTGCTTCGGGCAGAAAAGCGCAAACATTTCAACTGCCGCTTTCAAGAATTGAGGACTAACCCATAGAAAACATGGACTCTTGTCAATGAATTGGGCGGCCGAGCCTCCAAAAACACGGCCGACACTATCACTAAAACTTCGGAGGAATATCTGCTAAGCTGGCTTATCACTTTAATTCCTCTTTTGCAATGAGGGTGACGGCTGGGCGTTCCACTGCAAGTATGGCAAATGGGACCATGTCTGTCCTTGATTCCGCCTTTTTGCCGCTTTGTACTGAGGAAGATATTCGGTATATTCTGTTTAACTTTAATCGGCGAAAATCCCCTGGTTCGGACGGCATATCTGTTGATGTTCTATGTAAGCATTTTGAGCAACTCAAACACGTATTGCTTGCTATTTTCAATAACATAATCTCTACGCAAATTGTACCAATGGGTCTGAAACAAGCCTTAGTTAGACCAATGTTCAAAAGTGGGGAAAAAACAATGTAAAAAATTATAGGGGTATTTCAATCCTACGAACCATAGCTTTGATACTGAAAAAGCATGTTTGTTCAGTATTACTTAGTTTCCTTCAATCTCTTGATGTCTGTTCACCTATCCAGTTCGGTTTTGTAAGTGGTCGAGGGTCACAAAAAGCATTAAAAGAAGTTTCTGATTTCCTGAATGAGGCCATTGATCAAAATGAATTCACTTGTGCTCTCTTTTTAGATGCCACCAGGCATTTGATTGTGTTCATCATGAGATATTGTGTGACAAACTGTATTATTATGGAATTCGTGGTCAATTTCTTTCTTTACTTACCAATTATCTTGCTGACAGATCTCAGACCGTTGTCATTGGAAAAGTTAGAAGTACACAAATTCCTTTGTGTAGTGGAGTGCCACAAGGGTCTATTCTTGCACCTGTTCTGTTCAATTTATATGTTAACAATCTGAGTGATTCCATACTTTCCTGTCGCGTTGTTCAGTATGCAGATGATACACTTTTGATTTCTAGACGCATTGAATATGCAACAGCTGTGAACAATTTACAATACGATTGTGAACAACTAATGCAATGGTTTGAAAACAACGTGATAGGGATTACCAAAACTAAAACACAACTTGTATGTTTTCACAATCCTCTAAAACCTACCTCCTAAGAAATACTAATCTCCCTACACAAGTCATCTTGTAATATTTGCAGTTGATCTCCGGTTGATTTTGTCTCGACTGTTAAGTACTTGGGAATATTTCTCAATTCTGACATGTTATGAAACAGCCAGTTGGTCTACATTTGTTCCCATCTTCGTAAAATTGCCTGTTTGGTATTTTTAATGCGCTCAATATGTACGGTTTCACTCCGTAAACAGATCGTGCACGCTCTTGGTTACAGCGTACTACGATATGGTATTTGTTTCTTTTATTTTTGTTCGGCCTTTTGGCGCAACAAAGTTGACAGTTTATTGAAACTGGTATTGAAATCGATGTTGTATGGTACAAATATTGATGGCAATGTCTGTATTTTCTCATGGTCTCAGATGCGAAAATTCTTAGTTCTGTATACACAAACAGTAGTTCTGAAATATGCTTAGACGAAAGAGTACTGTGTTCCGTACATTCCTGTGAGGGACCTTCGTCAACGCAATCGTTTCGTTTTGCCTAGGACACGAACTAGGTATGGGGAACGTATTCGCGTTTTTTATGTCCCGCATACAATGAATCAGTTACCAGACGACGTTTTCTCCCTCAGTAGCCGGAAATTAATTAAGAAATGTCTGTTTGAACTTTTCTATTAACTATTTGTTCATCACTCAGCACCTTTTTAATAGTATTGTTATTTTTTTCTTTTATTCTCTTTTTTGTGTGTCCGTACCGGCGAAGCGATTGCCTAGGTGCCGCCAACTGCCGGGCACTGCCCTTCAAGCGTTCTGTGGCTTCGACAGGCCCGGAAATGTACCTTGTATATTGCAATAAACATATATTATTATTATTATTATTATTATTTTTTATCAGGACAAAGCAGCCTTTCCAATGAACCAAACTTGTATTTTGTCTTCATGGCTCCTTTAAAGCACAAACGAATTGGTATTCATCAATTTAGAAAACGGAGTTCCATTCTTACCAAGCAGAGCGCAAAGGTAGCGTTTCTCTAGCGTTTCTCTGCGTGGTCTCTACATTTTGTTTTCCAGCCCTTCAAGCCAATCGGTAACGAATCTTTGCCGTACGACCACTTAATTACATCGCGTTCGGGTTAGCCAGGAGGTGCTGCCGAATAAGTTAATCAAGCCGTTCGAAGGAAGCACGCAATAAACGCGAAGCTGCGCCAAAACAGGCACAAAAGAACCGTTACTAAAGCAGACGACAAAGCCGTACCGCCAACGCGGCCGCCGGCGAGCAGGCACCTCCGTGCGGGGAACGCTGGGCAAATCCGCCGCGCCATCTACAGTGGGCTCCATGAGTAAAACCCTCCCCCTCACCACCGCCTCTGCCGCGTTGGGAGTTTACTGTCCCTCTCACCGCGAAATAACCACTGGCTGGTAGAATGTTTTGCTTTAAAAAATTCTAAGCATGGTGTCGTCAACACTTTTGCCAAAATCTATTGAGGATGATCGATATAATACCTAATTATACCTCCTTGTACTGTAGAGAACTGAGTAGCGCTTTGTTGTTGCCGACTATTATGGGTTTCTGAAGAGCGGGGACATACGTTTTAGGAGCGGAGTACCTTAGGACTGCACAATGTCCGTCCGCGTGCCGTGCGCATAGAATTTACAATCGCAAAAAATAAGAGTTTTTCCGTGGTAGGCCAGACAGAGTTAGTTTCAGTCGTCTTATCCAATGGGGTGTGACCGTAAGTTAGTACCCGAGAGTCAAACATCTTAATCCGTCGCCTGTACGGTGCGGAGTACCTTGGGACCTCCCAGTGTCCGTCCGCGTCCACCCGTGCGCACACCACCATCAAGCGAAAATCACGCGAAATTCGATTTGGGCCGTGAGTTGCAGTTTGATTTAGGGAATAATCAAGGTGCAACCCACGGCTGAAATCGAATGATGGTCGGGGGGCAAATAGGATGCCCCTCGGGTGGCCACTTTTTAGTCATTTCGAGTCCCCGTACACCGCACCCTGCTGCACGCGACCACGCCATCTGCGGTGCGCCGCCGCTGCCGCGTAATTCCCTATAGTGGAAGCCGTCGTTGAAGGCGAAGAAATGGAGCCAGCGGAGTTCCAGAAACCTGGATGGGGCACCATTCGCCACCGGCAACAAGCCCTCCAAGCTATGAGGCAGAGCCCTCCGCAGGCTACTGCTACTCCTGGGACCAGGGGCAGACCGCAACGTGGACAACGGTGTCCCATGAAGCAACAACAACCCGTATTCCCACTACAGGACTACGGCATCAAAATCATCCTTCGTCCCTGTGGTGGACTTGCCCTTGTGGCGATCCCACAAGCCACTCTGTCGGACGCCGTTCAAGCTCAGGCTGGACTAGCCGAGAATCGAGAGGACCAGATACACGTGCAACACGTCTCCAAATACATCCTTTTCAGAGTTCCACTGGAAGACCACGTAAAACGGCACGCCAACACCACCTCTCTCAGGCTACGCGGGTAGCAGTACGATATAGCTGCGCATGTCTTGGCGCCCGCGAATAGCGTAGCGGGAGTGATGGAGTGATATTCAATATTCCCGAAGATGAATTTGCGGAGCCGATAATAGACAGTATCTGCAGCTACAACCCGGACTTGAGACTTTTAGACGTCAGACGGCTCAATTAATCAAACATCGCTCAAACCTTATTTGACGGCACGAAGGTTCCCTACTGGATAAGGTACCGAGCCACCACTTATCGCTGCAAACCCTTCCGGAGGAAGACCGAGGAATGCGCGGTATGCTGACAACAGGGCCACCGGCAAGACGTCTGTCCGAATGCCCAAGCCCCAAGTGCCCCCCCCCCTCCGGTTTGCTCTCGATGCGGGACCGTGAACTCTGCCGAGAATCAGAACTGTTCCCCCAGATGCATCGTTTGGGAAGGCCCACATCTCACGGGCTCGGCGGACTGCCCCAGATGTTACCAGCCCCGCCATCGGCACCCGACCTACGCACAGGTTGTGCCTGCCGAAAAACCAACTAAGGGCTCCTTCGTTGCTCAGCGTGACGGATCTTCTCTGTCTTCAGAGGGACCTCGCCCCCCTCCCCGCCGCCCAGCTCGCGATGCAGGCACCGGGATGAAGACTACCACGACGAAACCCCTGAAGCCCCGCTGGGACTTTATTATTCAAACAGATACCTCCCTCGCCCATTCCATGAAACCGCGACCCAGACATACCCAGACAACAAACTGGGATGATTTCCGCCCCGCTCGCGCTAACTACTCCCAACCAGAAATTCACACTCACACTTTGCAGGACTGGATCGGCCAGGTAGTAACCGATGCCCACCTCCATAACCACCAATTAGACCCTGAAATCCCTTCGGACATAGTGGACTCCCTAAGGCTTGACGTTGGGCGAGTTCCCAGCTGCTTCCCGGCTACTTCACCTGTGAGAGGCCCTCAAGGGCATACAGCGCCGATTGCGAAAAAAGAAACATAATCGCCAGCTCCAACGGAAAATGGCAGAATTGAGCCAACAAATTGAATCCCATGCTGCTCATTTGGCAAAGAATCAGGGGGGTCAGCTGCGTGACCAGATGAAAGGCCACTTGAGCATGAAACGCACGTGGTCTATTCTTAAACATCTTTTAGACACTGAAAGATCAAAGAGTGCCCCAATTAATAGGCTCACTGATATTGCTCATAATTTCTTGGTCACGAACTAACAGCTCATTGACGCGGCAAAATTCTTTGCATACACCCAAGGGGGAGAAACTGGATCTACCTCTCTCCCAAGGAACGGCCAACGCTGAACTTGACGGTGATATCACGGAGGTGGGAGTAAGAGCTGCTCTACTCCACATCCGCCAAGCGTCAGCCCCGGGACCAGACGGAATTACTAATAAAATGTTACGTAACTTGGACGATCCTGCAATCTCGACTGTCACCAAGTTTTTTAATCATTTTTGGACATCAGGTACCCTACCTCAGTCATGGAAGCACGCAAGAATCCCTCTCATCCCAAAAACAGGAAAACCTCTCAGCATAGATCACCTCAGGCCGATATCCCTTACGTCGTGCATGGATAAAGTTCTTGAACACCTATTCTATGCACGGCTAACGAAATATCTCACCTCCATTAATGCCTTCCCTCATTCAAAAGATTGACTTTCACTCTGGATTATCAACTAAGGTTGATTGATTGACTGATTGATTGTGGGGTTAACGCGCCGACGCAACGCAGGCGATGAGGCGCGCCGTAGTGGAGGGCTCCGGATTAATTTTGACCACCTGGGGATCTTTATCGTGCGCCGAAATCTCGTACACACGGGCGTTTTTGCTTTTCGCCTCCATCAGAAAAGCGGCCGCCGCGACCGGGAATCGAACCCGCGACCTCGTGCTCAGCAGCGCAACGCCTTAGCCACTGAGCCACCACGGCGGGTATTATCAACTAAGGATATTCCCCCTAATTATTTCACGAAGTCATCACTCCAATATATAAAGTAGACACGGCTGCCAATCTTGCATTGGACCTCACGAAGGCCTTTGACCGGGTTTCCCATGCGGCTATCTTGCAGTGACTAACTGCTATATCCCCGGCAGAATGCACCTACAACTATGTGGGAAGCTTCCTCAAGTTGCGCGCAGCGGTCATTCAGGTTGGAAACAAAATCCTGCACCCCATCAATATTCCCTCTATTGGCACACCTCAAGGCGCCGTTCTCTCTCCTCTTCTCTTTAATATTGCAATTCTCAACATCCCCCAGTGACTTCAGAAAATTCCTCGCCCCAAATTCAGCCTTTACGTGGACGACATCACTCTCTGGATGTCTGGAGGCAGCGAGCACACTTAGAGAAAACTTTACAAACTGGAGCAAAAATTGTCATCGAGGAATCCTGCGCAGCCGGACTTGACTGCTCCCCTGCTAAATCTGAACTGCTTATTTTACCGGCAAAAAGTAGCTCCAAGTCCGTACAGGATATACAAATTACAATTGGTGACGTCACTGTCAGTAGTAAACAGCATACGTATACTCGGTCTTCTAATCCAGCGTAATCGGGCTAACACTCAGTATATCTCACAACTCTCTTCGCACGTGAATCAAACAATCGGCCTCATTAGACGTATAACTGACCGGAACAGATGACTTAAGCAGGAAGACATAGTGCGACTGGTGCAGGCTTTCGTTGTAAGCCACATCACATACTCACTGCCTTTCCTTCAGGTCACTCCCACTGAACAGAATAAAATTAATTGTCTGATGTGGAAAGCCTACAAGGCTGCATTAAAAGTATCCCTGTACACTACCACTGCCCTACTTGAGAGCTTGGGAATTCACAACCTCGCGGAGAAGCTGGTGGAGGCCCATGGCGTAGGTCAGCTGCAACGGCTATAAGGCACCTCTACTGGACGGCACATTCTGGGGAAACTCGGCTTACGAGCTCCCGTAATCACCGACAGCAAGCTTCAAATCCCCCCAAATATTCATTCTAATATCCTGGTTCGCCCACTCCCGCGCAATATGCACCCAACTTACCACATGGGGCTGCGGGAGCAAAGGGTACGCGCGCTCAGTAAGCGACTCCACATCAGACCGGGCATTCTTTATGTGGACGCTGCCGGCTACCGCCACCATGATGCATGTGTGGTAGCAATCATTGACCGCCCTAATGACCCGCCAGTTGACCCCATTTCTGTCCGCACCATCAATCATGCAATGGCGGAGGAGGCGGCAATAGCGCTTGCCTTAACGTACCGGCCCGCTCCCACAATTGTGATCTCCGGTTTGAAAACGGCCATTCAAAATTTTGCCGGGGGGCTCCTATCCCCACAGGCGCTCAAAATTCTCTCTCAAAATCCCCCTCCACCTCAGTGGAACCGATATGGACACCTGCTCACGCCGGGCTGGGAGTAATGAGGCTGCCCATTCTGCTGCTCGAGGGTTCACTTCGCGAACCGGCCCCAGCCTCGTCTCCTCGCATGGTGCCAGATCAGCATGAGATAGCCTACTCAGTTATCACGACATAGCGACCCATTTCCGCCTCGTCCACCGTGTATATCCCCCTGCTCACGTCTGTCTCGACAACGTGCAAGAACGCACGTGGCGCCTTCTGCAGACAGGCAGCCTCCCCTGTCGCGCGCTGCTCCACCGCAATCACCCGTCTTTATTTCCCTCACCCAACTGCCCATCATGCGGAATTCCTGCCACCTTATCCCACACCATGTAGGCTTCTCCCAATGATCCTCTTCCCTCCATCACCTGCGACGAGCACTGGAAGAGGGCGCTGGGCAGCTCTGATTCGGAGGTTCAAGCCTCCCTGACGAATCGGGCTGCCATTGTCGCCGCGAGGCTAAAGCTAGCGGCAACCACGTCCCCGTAACAGAGCTTGGATAAATAAAGTTTATCTCATCCTCCTCAATTTGAACCATGAGCTGCAGTTTCATTTAGGGAATAATCAAGGTGCAACTCATGGCTCATATCGAACGACGGTCTGGGTGCAAGTTGGATGTCATTTCGAAGCCGTGTACTCCGCACCCTCGCCACCATCCACGGAATGGAGATGCTGCCATTTTTCAATCAAGGTTAACATTGGAATTTATTGGAAAAGTTGAACGGAGTAGTGAAAGACCGACAGATTCATTTACGCCATTCAGTGTTTTTTTATTTTCACGTCAACAGGGCACCGATTAAAACAATTTCGAAACCACATATTCGAACGTGGGTTTTCACATTTTACAATCTGTTCGTAAGTACCTTTTACTTTGAAAGTTATGTTGTAGTTGTCATTTTTGATAAAATTGCCAGAACTCGCTAAATGAGATAGCTGGACTGAAGCATACATGGTTGAACCTTCTCCAAGACTCATTTCATATGCAAAATTTCCGTCAAGTGTCTCGTTGACGGTGAAATTGCAAGTCTGCAAGAAAACACACAAAATGGCGTAAATATTATTGGGTCATCACACAAATGACAGCCTCTGCAATGTCAGTTGAATTCAAAATATTCAGCAAAATATTTCAACGCTTGCCCCAAACAACGGGAACTTCTCGTGTCTTTGACATTATAGTCCTCCACGGGGTAATATATTTCTCTACTTGAAGCAGAAATATTGCCTACCTACTCGAATCAATACACTGTGGTTAAAAATCAATAACCCACTGTCGAAACGACAATGAGGTGGAGCGCGAAGATTTCCAATATCAAGTGCAACAGCAAATGGGGCACACCAGCAGCGAGTGGGCCCTATCGGTTTGTAATGATTAGTGTTGTGGTAACGCGATTCCTACAGATACTGGCATTCCATCGCAGTCTAATTTTGCCCGTCTATGCACCACTATCCAAATCCAAACTGCCCCCACCCTGCTCGAATTCCGCAATAAGGAAGTCGTCGGAGTTATAACGCCAGATACCCAGGTTCTATTCAGAGCATGGCAGACGTTTTTTCTTTACTCACGACCATCATCATCACCAGAGAAAGTTGTCTTTTCTGCAGTGAATTCTGGCGTGGACTACAGACGACATCAATTAGAGGCTAGAAACTTCAATGACACGTGGCCATCAATGTCATCAATATAAGGCCGCATTGAGCGGTGCTGGCGGCATCACCACCAGCATTCAGCACGACTATGATTATAAATCAGCAGCGCCTGGGCTAGTAGCGTGAGTGTGCCACGCCAGTTGCGACACGAGACATGGAACCCAACTGCGTGCTTGGGAGGTCGGAGGTAATGCCGCTCACCAGTTGGGGCCGCTCCTTACACATCCACAATAAATGCTGGAAGCTGCATCCATCCTAGCGAGTAGACGGCACCTTACTACAAGCGTTGACCAGAAGGGTTGCGCCAATGACCCGGCCAGTGGCTTTCCGGCGTGGCGACATGGCATCCGCAAATACCGGAGTTCAAGCCAAGCAATGTGAGAGGTTGCATTTTCAAGCTTCAAGCCACTTTGAGGCTAACATACGTCATCATACATCGTCTCAAGCTCTCCATCCTCTGGCTGTCGCTTCCTCTTGAGCTACACTGCGCCCTCCCCACGCCACCGCCCAGCGCAACCCGTTACGACGATCTCCGGGCTGCCGTGTTCGCGCACTGCGGCTTCCAGGACGACCTGTTTAGGCTTGTAGGAGAGGTACGCGCATAGTCTATGCACGCTCCGCCACTGCACATTGTACTGTCTGCGCCATCGGCGTTGTCCCCATGCCACTGGTGCTTGCTCCCTGGACACCACCTCCTGCGGGGCAGTCGCATCTTCACCGACGGGACTTGCAGAAGATGAAATTGCGGAGAGAGAGAGAGAGAGAGACAAAGAGAGAAGAGACTATTGTCATTCCTTTTAAAACGAATGCACCTCACGGGAATGTCTGGTGTCTTCGTCCCATCAGATGCCAGTCAGGAACCCGCGGTCCCTGGTGGCATCCTCTGCCATTTGGATGACAGCAGCTTTATCTCGGGAAGAGACCGGAGCAATGCGGCCTCCCACTGCTCATCATCACCATCATCACCAGCCAATCTACGCCCACTGCAGGGCACAGGACTCTCCCATTATTCTCCAATTACCCCGGTCCTGTGGTAACTGCGACCAATTTATCCCCGCAAACGTCTTGATCTCATCTGCCCATCTAACCTTCTGCCGCCCCCTGCAACAGACAGCAGCTTTATCTCGGGAAGAGAGCTGAGCAATGCGGCCTACCACTGTTCACTACATCTTATATGTATGACTTGTGCAAAGACTATACCTACAGAACAGCACGCGACGAAAGGGCACGCGAATAAAGAGCACCGCCATAAGAGCACGGCGTCAAAAGGGCACGTGACAAAACAGCACAGCGACAGAAGAGCACGGCGAGAAAACAGCACACGACAAAAGAGCACACCGCAAGAGCAGGGCACTGAAACAGTTGGGTGCGGTGGCGCAGCTAGGTAGCCTGGCTGAGTGCACTGGCGGTGCGGACTATGGCCGGGTAGCACGCGTTTTCGAGCCCGGGCTGGGTTCGGGCTTGAACCAAAATTTTTTCGGGCCGTGCCAGCCCGAGCCGCACGGGCCGCCTTGGAGGCCCGGCTATCCTGTGCCGCAAATTTTAAATTGTTGACGAAAAATTCAAAAGGAAGTCAAATGTAAATTCATTACGGCGCTGTTAAAAGATATGATAGCAAGACGACTGCGCTTAGAAAGCCGTTACATCAATAAAAAAAGTTCTGGGATCCATCAGCATAGTGGGAGAGAGTGGGACAAATAACAATGTCACTCCAACCACAGAGTAAAAAAATGATTGTCTTTTCCTTTTGCTTTTCCAACAAATACAAACAGAACAGACGTGACCTGTACTTTGCCCGGTTTGAAGAGTTTGAAGGACCAATTTTCGAAGCAGACCCCATGATTTCTTCGGGGAAGAATTTTTTTAACCATGATTAAAAAAAAAATAACACAAGCGAAGATAACAAAATGCTGCCAACGTAAGAGGGAAAGACAAAAATGACGTGGTGAAACCGGACGCATCATCTGCTCAAATTTTAGCAAGTAAGGAACAGTGAAAGCCACAGTATCTTGTGAAGAACTGCAATTTTTTTAAAAAATATCCACTTGCTCGGAATCATTTAAAGTATCCTCGGTGTGCTTTGATTTCGAAGACTGGCAAATGAAGTGGCAAATGAAATTTCACGACTACAGAAAACACAGTTTCTAAGTGAGGATATTTAGGCTGTACAAAGTTCGGTCCAAGTTTAACGAAAAATCAATTCCAAATTAGTCGTATTGGCTTTGTGCTTACGCTTTTTAAGCTGACAGCAAACTTCCTTTAGTTAGTGTTTTTAGCCTGTCGGACTAGGGATGACGATTTAAAAGCAGTCTGGCGGGCTCGGGCTTATTTTATTGAATTCTGCTGCGCTCGGGCCTGGCTCGGGCTCACATTTTAGAAGTTTGACAGGCCCGGGCCAGGTCCAGGACCGGGTCGTGTCTCTATCGGGTAGGTTCGGGCTTAGCCTAGAAATGGTGGCCCGTGCAGTGCTCTAGTTAGTCCACTGCACGGGCTCGGGACGCCCCGAAAGTCCGAGCCCGGCCTGGCGCGCTGGCCGGGCTCGGTAGCACGCATTTTCTAGGACCCGGACTGGGCTTGGGCTTGAACAAAAACATTTACGTGCAGAGCCGGCCCGGGCAGACCCTGAGTCCCGGCAGTCGTGTGCCACAAATTTAGAATGTTTTTAACGAAAATTCGACTCATTGATCGTTCAGGTCAAATGAAAACAAGAAAGCGAAGTGCTGTCATCGTGGCGCTATTAAAATAATTTAAAAAAGTGACGTATTGCACTTCGAAAGCCTTCAAGCCAACCAAAGAAAACGTATGGACTTTATCAGCATAGTAGGAGAGAACGGGTCAGAAAGTGAGAGCACTTTGGTAGTGGAGTACATGATTGTCTTTATCCTGTTTTCCAAACTAAAAAAAAAACAAATGGGACCTGGACATTGCACTTTGTGGAGACCATACGACCGAAAATAAGCTAACGTACCCTTGGGTGTTTCTCTCAGCTTTTGTACACATTCTTTTTTGCCAATAAAGCGATTTTTCGAGTAGAAAACTTAGTGAGCGTGGGAGAAACTAAGGTCTACTTGGGTAGACACCTGGTACAAACCGACAACGAACCTTAGCCAATTAAATTGAGAGAAATATGAGGGAATGTAGCTCTCGGCAGAGTGTGCTAGCGTCAAAAACAAGTAGGAAAGAAAGTTATTTGGGAAACAAATTGAATGAAATAACGAAAGGTGGAATATCTGCCCAAGAAGTGGATAAATAAAAATATCCACTTTTCTCAGCATCATTTAGGCGATCCCCGTTGTGCCTTAAGCTCGAAGACAGTCGCAGCGCCTATTTTATGAGATTTTCTTTAAAAATACATTTTTAAGTCAGGATATTGATGATGTACAAGTATAAGTCCAATTATTGAACAAATGTAAATTCAGTGTACTCCATCTATGCTTATTTTAGGTTAAAAAGACCAAACTTTTCGGGCTAATGTTTGGAGTCTGGCGGACTCAGGCTGATTAAAAAAAACAGTGCGCGGGCTAGGGTTTATTTATTAAAATGCTATCGGGCTCGGGTCAGGCTCGGGCTCATATTTTAAAGGTGTCCCGGGCTCGAGGTTTTATCTTAATGTTTTGTCGCCCTCGGGCCAGGCCCTGGCCGTGTCTCTACCAGGCGGGGAAAGGCCGGGCCTAGAAAGTTCCGCCCCTGCAGTGCTCTAGTCTCTATCATCCAACGATTGCTGCCCTCTCCCACACGACGCGCGAATTACGCGGGCGTTTGAGGCCTGAGTTCGCTCAATTTGCTTTTTTGGAACGCTTCAATTCAAGGATATATGACAGAGGCACGCGCGCTGGCTCAAACAGCGGCCTTGTTGATTTTCTCGCACCATACGTTCGCCGGTACTACACCGCTGTCAGGCGTGGCTGGGAACTGTCCATGCACCGGAACGTCGGTGCATCGAAATGTCCGCAACAAAACGTGCTGCACCGAAATGTCCCACACCGAAATGTCCGGATCACGGTGTAGGTCAGTTTGGTGCTGGACATTCCGGTGCACAGGCATTTCGGTGAGCAAGTTTTTTGGCGACCGAATTATCGGGTGCTTGTTTGTTTTAAGTAGCCGTTTTATTTTTATTTCCGCTGAACGGGAGTTATGAGCCACAAGCTAGCGAAGCGATTCCATTTTTAGACTGATGCCGTGTTTTATTTTTGCCGATTATTCTTAGAAATTGAGCATTTGTATATGTTTGTTTTATACCTCGTTCAAGGAACACCTGTTATGCAGGCAACCGATTGAGTCCCTTTGTCCATGTTTTTTTTATTTAGAAGTCGTAATTTATGTTTGCTCTTTTTTACGGCAGGCAAATCGCTAAGAGATTTGGGTGGTGTTTGCTACGGTATAATGGATTCTTAAAAAAATTTGCTCAAAATCAAAGGCGCTCTCATTTTACAAAGAAATCAGCTTTGCAAACATACACTTGCCTCCAAAGATGCAGAAAACCTTATGAAAAGTTTATGTAGACTGCGTTGTCACGATAAACTAAATTTGCAAACACTGTGGAACCTAGTTTTTTTTTCCCCAGACAAGTCTGGGCTATTGTCGTGGAGGAAGAACGGACCTTTTTAAAAGCACGTGCACGCATTGTACGTTGTCATGCGAAGAATTCGCAAGGACAAAAAAATCGCCGCACCTCGCCGAGGGGGATTGTGAGGATGCAGAAATGCATTGGGTGCACCGATGAGTGTGATGCGATTAGTGGCGAAGAGAGAGGCGAGAGTGTGAGCGTAATCATTTATTTTTTTCTTTTCCCACAGCCGTCATTTCCGCTTCGTTATAGAGAAGCGTCTTCGAGACCGCGTTGAACGCAACCGCCAACTGCAGAGGATCGTTCACGTCAAAGTCGTCGGGAATCGTTTCGAACTCACCGTCAGCATCATCGACGTCGTCTTCCTGCGGTTCCTCTCGTTCGCCGCCGTCATCAAAGTGATCGAGCCGACTCCAATCGACCCGAACGTTGACGGCGCGATACAGCGGGGTGTGTTCCAGGTGCTTGAGCCAAGCCAGGATGTTGCCGCGCTTCACCAACCCGCGCTTGTACGTTGCCGGACTCATCAGCCGCCGCTTGATGTGAACGTCGAACGCAACGTCCTCGGGTACCATGCGAGGAAGGCACCGCACAACCTTCGATACGTCGATGGGCACGTTCACCGCCTGTCCCTTGTTTCCAAACTGCCTGTTGCCTCGAGTCAGCTGCCTGATGCTCATGAAGGGGAGTCGAGACGCGATAAGCCGCTCTTCGACCGGGTTCAGATCGGGAAGATGCGCTGGCCGAGGAGGATAACGGTAGCCAAAACTCACGCAGCCCTCCCCTTCGCAGCTTTGTTGTTGTTGTTGTTGTTGTTCCTTCACAAAATGGCGCATACCCAATCAGGGGATCGGCCAAACATCAGTTGCTAATTCGAATGAGATTGCTGCCTAGGTGGATGATTCAAGGAAAGTTAGAAAATTTTGGAAGCTTTTTTCTTCTTGTTTTTAAGGAATCGAGATTAGAAATTAGTCAAAATTGAAACAAAATAAATAGAGAAAGAAAGAAAGAAAGACGAAGAAGAAGACGAAGAAGAAGAAGAAGAAGAAGAAGAAGAAGAAGAAGAAGAAGAAGGAGGAGGAGGAGGAGGAAAATAATAATTATTAAAAAAAAACGGCAAAGGAAACGTTTGGAGGGCTCTGGTGAGGTTCCAGAATAAGATACGAATTAGGTTGTGAATCTTTTGGAATTTTCTATGAAGCGCAGAAGAGCAGAGCAAACATCCCGGCGGCCATATCCAGTTTCTGAAGCCCCAAATGATAAAAGAGCCGGCACTGATAATGCCAACCCCAGGCGATGAAGCGGCACCTCAAGGAGCTGACGTCTGAGGCTTGAAAATCGTCGACAGGACAAAAGGAAGTGGTCCACAGACTCTTCTTCATTACAGTAACTGCACATGGCAGACTGCGCCAGACGAGACCTGTGGAGGTATCTGTTCAACTGGGGCACACGACATCGAAGGCTCGTTACTATCACCTCCAGGTCGCGTGAGGGGCACCAATTCGGTTTCCAGGAGAATTTGAGATGACAGAAATCTCGCAACGACAATAGGACTGATTCGTGCTGCCTTTGCAGTTTCAACAATCTACGGAACCTTGCGGCGGCTAATAGAGGCGTAGTCTCAATGACATCGACAACAGGCCCGGAGAGTGCTACCCTTGCCAGAGAATCTGCGGTTTCATTAAAGGTGATTCCCGCATGCCCAGGGACCCAAAGAAGGTCAACTTCAGTAATATGAGGTGGCAGAAGTGATCGAAACGTCCGTAGAAGAGGTGAGTCTTTCGGAGAAGAAAGGGCTAAGCCTACGGATAGGGAATCTGTAATTATGAGTGGAGACGATACCGATATGTGAAGCTTTCGTAGTGCCAACACAATTGCCAAGAATTCCGCATAGAATATTGGGGTAAAATCCACCAGACGAACCGAAAAGTACCAATTTAGGGAAGGGGAAACTATACCTATTCCGGATTTTTCATCTCGTTGAGAAGCATCTGTATAAATGATAGTATCTTGCTGAATTCAGGCCAAATGATCTTGTAGGATACCATTGAGCAGTCTGGCAGGTAGCATTTTAGCATTTTGGGGAAAGATGTTCCGGAAGTTGACCGTTAGCGTATGACCCCTATCAAGAGATGGAAGTATGTTATTGAGCGCAACCCCTAATGGAGACACCAAGCTTTGTGCTAGAGTAACTTGCGGTCGATAGGACCTGGGCCACTGGGCCGCCAGAAACACAGCTGGCTCAGCTACAAAGATAAATTGTGCCCTGCTAACCCCCCCGCCATAGGCTCTCAAGAAAGTCTCCACCTTAAGTATTCGAAATCGGTGATTCAGAGGGGGAACTCCGGCTTCCAAATAAAGTAACGCATTAGCGGCATTTTAGGTAGCCCTAAACAGCAGTGCAGAGCCTGGCGTTCCAGAAGAACTAGGCGATGGAGCTTATACGTAGCAGCACCCGAGAATAGAACACACCCGAACTCTAAAATAGGCCGCACGTACATACGGTATATCATCAGAAGAGATTCACGGCGCATTCCCCTCTTTCTATGACTGAGGCGCCTCAATATGCCAACAGCACGTGCTCCTTTAGTAGCTATACGCTCTATATGTGGACTCCAGTCAAGTTGGCTGGTGTATACTACCCCAAGGTATTTTAAAGAATCAACCTGGGGTATGATGTGCTGACGATAACAGAGAGAGATATTAAAGGAAAAAGTGGACTGAAAAGCTAGCACAGAGCATTTCCTGGCATTTATAGTGAGAGAGATGCTGTCTAACCAGGAATCTAAAGTATTCAGATACGACTGCATTAATACATACAGTTCGTGTATGTCAGAAGCAGACGCGAAAAACGCGATATCGTCGGCATAAACATAAGTCTGGACACCCGAAACCAAAGGGACCGAGCTTAACAGGATATTAAAAAGAACCGGCGAAAGGACAGCTCCCTGTGGTACACCTCTTTTCTGCGAGTGCCGAGAGGAACAAATGTTACCCCTCACACACCAGAACTGCCTGTCCTTTAGGAACTCATACAGCCATGCTATAATGTATCTCGGGAAATTTAATTTCTGTAAGTGAGACAATAACACCGGATACTCCACGCTGTCGTATGCTTTTGCTATATCCAAGGTCACTAGAGCCGCAACCTGTTTATATCGACGGGCAAGTTTTATACGACTTTCAAGGTCGAGCTTTGTCTTTTCTCCTTCTTCTTCTTCAGCGGTTCCCCTACGAGAAGATGACGATGGTGGTTGAACGCGAAGCTATCTCGTGATGGATTGTTTGGTTGGCCAATCCCTAGGAGCATCATGCCACAATCATCATCAGACGCGCTGCGCACGCTGGCCAAGGGACGCACGACAACCCCCGACTATAATGCATTTCTGCATAAAACAAACGCCGGTTAAAGAAGACGACGAAAAGAAACTACGAAGCAGACGACACGCGCAAGATGCTCCGCCAAGTTGATTGCCACCAGCTACGGCGCCTAGTGCTCGCAACCATGGCCCGAGCTCGCGCCGGCCACCAGTCAATCGGGAGCGGCCAGCGACGCGACCGGCGGGCAGAGGCGATCCCGAGAGGAAGACGAAGGAGAAGGGAGACTGAAGTGTGGAGTGTGACCGGGCTGCGCGGCGGTAGGGCGACCGGACCCGTGCCGTGGACCAGGAGGTCCTCCACCAGGACAACCTTCAAGAAATCTTCTCCACAAGCAAGTCGTCGCGCCGGGCATCGGTGAC
The DNA here is from genome assembly GCA_013339765.2 of Haemaphysalis longicornis. NCBI lineage: Eukaryota > Metazoa > Arthropoda > Arachnida > Ixodida > Ixodidae > Haemaphysalis > Haemaphysalis longicornis. The sequence continues at coordinate 24,305 of JABSTR010000095.1, forward strand.
GACAGCGGCGCTTCCAGAGAGCTGCGTTCCCCATGACGGTGACGGGATCTCGGAGCGCGCTGTGCTACCGCGGCCACTACACACTACCTGGACATTTCAAGGCTACTTCGACCGGTGTCGGTAATCACTACGTACCGTGTGTCATTCCTTAGTTCCCGGACTGTGACTCTTCCGCTATTTGAACTAATTGCAGTTTTCTATACCACGTCCTCGCAGCCCCGTATTGCACTTTAGTTTGTATCTGTTCATTGTGTGCATTTTGTTGTGCTTTAGGGTTATACAAATATAGTCTCGTCTAAAGAGTTTCTTCTGTAATTTATTGTTGTTCCTCGAACCTGACAACGTCCCCACGCACGCCCAGTTATACCCCTTTGTTGCTGTTGAGTCGGGGTGGGCAGACGGGAAGAGCCATTGTATGGTCCAGCGCAGGGATGGCACTGCCCCTTTGTTCCTCTTGGGTGCAACAAAAGCCAACCCCCAATCGTTTCACTAAGGAGAGGGCGCAGTTGAGGTTACGCGGACGGGGGCAATGGCTAACGTGTGTATTTGAGAGGAGGGATTTTGAACACGAGTGGAAATAGCGCGGTAGTTTTGAGTGAGATTCAGAGACAGGAAAAAGGGCGTTCGGGTTGTTTCGTGGTCCACCCACTGCAATGTGCGTGCACGGAAATGTATATACACCGAGATGTCATGATACCTGCTGGAGGGGGTTCCCGCTCAGTTTATCGGAAGCTGTTTTATTGAACGCCGTATTATAAAAAAAAATGCCCGTCTTATAGACCACTGTTTTATCGAATGCCGTTTTATCGAACCACCTACATCCGTTTTATCGAAAGTGTGGTCTTTCGGAATTTATTTTCTTTACTGGCCATTGCATTACCCTACACTCTTAGTCGCGTCCCGGATCGCGTCCTATTTATATGCGGTGGGCATCCTCAACACCGTGATATAAGAGGCCCTGACAGACTTCTTTTCCGTGACAAAACCTCAGGTGGTTACAGCACGCTTATATTCTGCGCCAACGACCCGTGTCACGGCTATAAACTAGCGGAAAACCTGACGCCAGGAAATAAATGAAAAGAGGGGGGCAATCATGAAGCTCTGAGCGATATGTGTGGCTTGCGGCGCATGCGCGTATTCCCAATCACACAATGGCCCGCGACCTTCCTTTGCGGTGGCCGACGACGAGCGCCCGGGGACGCGGTGAAAGCCGAAAAAACACTAAAAAAATCTTGCGCGCACATGCGCAGTAGGAGTGGAAAAAAGTTCGCGCGTGGCGAGCGGTGGTCTGGTGATTTGTCTTTACCGCGCGTGCGCAGTATGGAGTAATTTCAGCGTGGGGCAAGTTGGGGTCCCGCGCTTTGACTCTTGCTCTGTATAGTTCATACTTAGTTCCGAGCATTCACACTTTATTGACCACGTTCGCTTCCGCTGACATCAAATGTGTGCTTCGAGGTCGGTGTAACAGTGGAAGCAACTGCGAATGCGATGGGTTTATTAGGGCCACCGGGAACACAAGCCAAGCAGCGGTGCCATGTGAAGCCGGCTGGTGTGTGTATTACGGGCATAGCCCGGTTGAACACGAGCGGATAGGTAAGTCCCTGGATTTCTTTTTTTTTTCGATGGATGGGGGAGCGCAGACTGTAAGAATTTGTGTTTGCGGACAATATAGAAAGGGCCACGAAATTACGCCTTTTGCGTCGTCGTAAGAAGCCCGCGCCAAAACCGTTCTCCGATACCCGGGATCGTACGATAAATTTGACGTGCTTTATAGAGAGGATTCGGTTTCCCTGTGCGGCGGCCGTTTTGGGATACAGGAGAAAAATGAAAACGCTTGCACACGTGAGGTACTTCCGTTGCCGTAATGAGTATACCGTGGTGCCATAAAGAATTTGCATTTTTACACGCGTCCCATTGTCGAGGTCAAGCCACATAAAACGCAGTTTGAATTTTGTATTTTTCAATATTCTATGGCCACTGCTTGTCATTTTCGGTAGGCGTAGCAAACGTTAGGTAACGTTTTTTCGTAACTAGGTGTTTCGCGTCGTCGTTTCGGCTATGTGAATTTTCTGGCACGTTGAGTAGTCTGGATCCTGTGTCGATTTGGAAACTTCCTTATGGTGCGTTAAGTGGTAAAGTTTTCACACGAAGCAACAGTTCATGAGTAACACCAGTCCCCATCTTGTTGTGTTCGGCACGGCTGTCGTCTGTCTGAAGTGCCAACTCGCGGTTGCAGAAACATGATAGCATTGGCAGCGCAAACGCGCCGCGGCGGCCGGCGTAGCGGTTGCTCAAAGCGGTGGCTTCTAATGTTGTTACAACGCCTTCTGTAAAGGCGGTATACTGGAGGCTATGGTTGTTACAGATGCGCTGGCTGTTGCTCGGTGCGCGCAGTTTACCTATGCTTTAGCAAAAAAATATTGCTAGCAGTTCTGTTCGATTTTTCATAATGTTGGCGCCATACTATTGGTGGAAATTGTTTCCTAAAAGGAAACTAGGGCACATTACCACCCGTGTGTAACAGCGAACAGTTTTTTTTGCGACGTCCAGTTGACGTGCCGGCGTCAAATAAAATTATGGCAAAGTTTTCTCGCACGCCTTTGGACTAAAAAACCGCTCGACCTTCCTATGTATATGATGAAAACGTCCTTTTGGAGGGCGTCTGAATCTAAAGCAGTAAGAAAGAAATAATTGCCTAAACTACAGTGATGCACCTGTCTGATTTATGGTATTTTCACATATCGCTAAGGCGTTGGTGATACTTCTGCTGCGCCCCTTCAGGCTGTACTGTTTTGCCGCCGATAAATAACATCCACAATTTTGTACCTGGTCACTTTTTCAACTGCTGTTTTCTTTTCTTCACGCAGTGCCAAACACAGCAAAATGCTACCCAGAATGCTACCACATTTCAGTGCGACGAAATTCCGGAAGCAGCAGCTCCCGGGCCAAATTATTGCTTGGGGGATTTTACAAAGGCCTTCTACATCATCGGAAGTGGTGTACCTGGACCATCATTTGAAGCGCGGAGGAAAGTACTTTTTCTTTGTTTGGTAATATATTACATTAGGTCATGAGATACCCGTCAGCTTTAGGCCAACGTTTGGCGTTATACAGTCAGGAGCCTGCAAAAAAGATGAGTTTCCTCCCTGTTCAGCAAGCTGCTGAAAATTCCATAAATTAAAGCAATAATTTTTTCTTGACAGGTATTTATTTGCTCTTCCACAAAAGAATATTTTCATTTGTGTGTTCCACAGTTGCAATCTGCTAATATTTGTATTTGTTATTTTAGTATAAGTATTTCGTGTTCATATTTGTATTTTTGATATGAAATAAAAAGAAAACATTGTTCCTTCGGTATGGTGTCATTAATGTAATTTTCATCTCACACTTGTGCTTGCTCATGAATTCGAGAATGACAAAATACTTAAAATTTACATACCCAACTCAGCTCTCTGTTTATGTCCCAAGCTTGTTAAGTAGACTATCACTTCAAGATCCGGATAGGTTTAAGGTATACAGATTCTTGCTTTACAGCTTTGCTTGCAACATGGCCTTATAAATATATGGAGTTTTTTTTTTAATTCAGGGTATGTGCATTGAGACCTGATAGATCAGGTGGCAAAACACTGAGATTATAAAGGTAAAACCTCATTGCATGACAACTGAGGCTATGAAGATGTTCCAGAAGTGCACAAATCACAAATGTGTTAGTGCAATTGCAGCCATTGTAACCCACTTATTGGTGGCATTGTTTTATACGGTCTAACCTTCAGATGCACAAGTGTGCGTTCATGACCGAGTGCTATGGTTTTGGTAAACGGCCTTGAAAATGTTGAAAATGCTGAACCGCGACCTTGCGCTTCCGCGTAAAATAATATAACTCCTTAATAACAGAAGCGCGAATGAAATGAGGCCACTTAAAAAAATTGCAGAGAATTAAGAGAATTGTCTACTAATGCCCAGCATTCTTATGCCGCTTCTCTTGAGTGTGAGTCTTTTAGAGCCAAATTCTGTTTGTGCAGTTTATCTCCATTTACCCTATTATACTGATCACAGGTAATATTTGCGCCAAATCTGCATTTTTTGTAAATGAAGGGTGTTACAACGGCTCACCATTTCCGTGTTTTTTATATTTTTTCTTGGTTTTTAGTTTTGCAAAATTATGTTCGGCCAATATCTCGATCTACGCTATGATAACGATTACAAGTGGAATTTCCGCGGAAATCTGCATATTGTGGAAATGCAGGCCGTTATACTGTTTGCCAGTTTCCGTCATTTTTTAATACTTTTCTTAATTTTTGGTTTCTCAAATTTGTTTCGACGACCAATGATCTTTATTTCCGATATTAATGACGATTAAATGTGGAACTTCCGCGAAAACTGCATTTTTCTGGAAATGCAGGCCGTTACAAGTTACACGGCCTAGCGCCCATCCGGTCTGCGCGAGAAAACGCTAAGATATTCTTTGTGTGTTCGCGATTACCAATTCTTCAGGCGACGCAGCAATTCTGCAGGCGTCGGGACACAATGTTACATAGAGTGAGTAATTTATTATTGGTTCATTACATTACCAGAGACGTAAATTACTACCGCCCCCTATTACAAAAATAAAGGTGAAGGCATGTAACCACACCATCAGAAGAGCTACGACGAGCAGAAAAAATCATTGCACCATTTCATGCTTGGTATACTTGCCACTCGTGACCAGACATCTCTTATGTTCAGCGCCCGACAGTGCGCCCTACGTGCTAGTTATTTGCATGCATTGTCATAGGGGGCACTTTCCGGCAATGTCCAAGTATACTTTTGGTAAGAAGGCCGAAGAACTGTTATCAATTCCGTTTGCATCGACGGAATAAATCACCGCATGGCGCATCATACTGTTGAATCGGGCACACAGCATGACAAAAGGTTTCCGCTCGTACAAATGTACTTAAAGCCCCCAAACCGTAGTATTATTCCTCTTTGGTAGAGTGATTAAAAAACGGTGGTCTAAAGAAAGTCACTCGCCGCCGAATGTGTTATTTAGGACTCCTGCTTGACGCGCAACAGCATGCAGAATACTTATACGCCATGTTTGCTCTCCCCAGCAACCCGTGGGTTGTGGTGCAGTGGTTATGATACCCGCCTCTTCATGTGTTGTAGTAGACACAGGTTCGATTCTCCGTAGGGTTGCGTGTGTGTGCCTATGTGCACTTTGTGTGTCGCGTATGATGTAACATGTGTTAGAGCGTTCGTCACGGGATTCTGACGTTGGCCTGGCAATGCGAGCGAAAAAAAAACGGATAAACTCAATTCTGGCCGAGTGCCTTGTTTTTTCTTTTTTTATGTGAAAAGCAACAAGGCCGCTTATTTGAGGGGCCGTTTGATTTGGGGGCCGCTTCGTAGCGGGGAATAGATTAGCATAACGGGCCGCGTAGAAAATTACGGCCAGTGGCCTGCCGAAACACACGGCCCGGTGTTTAGGTGGCCCGCTGGTTAAGCGGCCCTCAATACGGCCCGCTTAACGCGGGGCCGCGTGTTCGGTGGGCCGCGTGTTTGGCGGGCCGCTTGCGCGTGAGGCCGCCTGAACCGCCGCTTTATAAGCGGCTTTAAAATGACGCGGCGACCCGCCTGCATGCGGGTCGTATAACCAGGAATTGACTAAGAGTGTACTTTCGGTTAGCTTCATTCTACGTTGTCTCTACCATGCATTCATGCAAAAACTTTCCCTAAACACGTTGGCGCGTCTTTCCCGTGTTTTCGATTACCTTTGTTTTAGTTCTTTTTTTTAGTTTTTTGTCTTCATGGATTGCACCTAAGCATGCGTGTCCCCTTTTTTTATATTTCAGAATTTGCCTCTATAGTAGCGACCCTAACCCCGTGCGCAATATCCCTTAGATGTGCATCAGTGCATTTAGTTTGGTGTTGGTGTCATGTTTCATCATTACGTGATCCGTAGTCTTGTACTCCCCCAATTTTTCTAGTCACGTGGTCTGCACGCGATTCCTACTGGGAGCATGTGGTCGCATTTTTTTGCATCAAGGAGAAATATCGTGTAAGAACTTTCAAAATATTAGTACTATATGAATGGACGGGGGGTAAGCGGAGCGGATGTGAAAGTGAGGCCCCGACACAAGTGGGGGGCCACAAGCAGTACTGATTGTGTTCGGTAGCCGCCGTCAACTCTATCCAGAATCACCGGAGACAAATACTGCGTGGCCAAAGTTATCCCTTTCGTACAACTCATCATTCAGCCGGCACTATTGTGCGGTGCATCTGGAACCAACCTTGTCCGCTCCTCCAGCACCGAAAACGCATTGAAATGGTAGACTAAGTGCAATCAAGATCAGTTTGGAGGGAAGAAGTTCAGAACAGCAGGAGGGGCTATAGCTATCTTACCCCTTGTGTTTAGCTTTTAAAATAGTCTCTGAAAGCGCAGTTATGACTAGACGCACGGCGACGACAGCACCATGAACAGATATATCGCTGAAAAAAAAGAACAGGTCGCCCGAGCCAAAAATTCAAATTGGAGCCAAAACTTTTCTTAAGTGGAGAGGGTGGAGAAAAACATTTTTTGATAAAACGGCTTCGATAAAACGTCCGTCGATAAAACGGCGTTCGAAAAAAAGCGTTCGATAAAACGGCTTCGATGCCACGGCGTTCGATAAAACGTCGTTCGATGAACTGTCCGCACCCCGCTGGGGGGCCCCTTTATTGCTTGTTTTTCCCGTCATTTTCGTCACGCTAATTAGCGGGCACGACATACCCATGTTCTCCAGGTCAAGCAGCGGCTTTGTTGATTTACTCGCATGATATCATTCCCGTTCAAAACAAAAATATGGATGTAAATCCGCTACCGCGCCAAGTCAACGAAAGTATTTTTAAAGACGATAGTCTTTCTTGGGCTACTTAAACCCAGAAATTTTGGTCTGTCTGTATGTCTGTCTATCTGTGTGAAACTCGATTCAGCCACCCGGACAAAGTAAAATGCTTACTGCGCAACAGTCGAACATACAGCCAAATGTAAACGTCTAAGCCCGGTTTATATGTTCATACTTGTCAACTTTGTTGAACAAGAACATGACATCACGCAAATATAGGGCAAAAAATTAGTACACAAGGGGTATTTGCAGTGTTCTTTTATTAAAAGACATTCTACATCTACGGCAGAAAACCGCCGCCTGATGTTCTGTTGGCCGCGCCACCTCCTGGCGGCATACGAGAAATCACGCTGCAACAGCAAAGAAAGGTTCCACTAGCTAGGTTTCACGTTCTGCTTCGAACGCACGTGGAGCACGGCAACGCGGTTCTATCAACCTTGAACTCGGCCGCCTCAATTCACGCGCGTCTCCGCCGTACTGCAGCGCTGGCATCCAGGAACCCCGCCTGTAGCAGTGGAACGCAGTAAATTCAAATCACCCTCAGAAAACCTTTAGTGTGTTCACCTTGGGATGAGCGTGACGGAACAGAAACAGCATATGAGGTGAGCGGAAAAGCAAAGAGGGTCATTTCCTTGGCAAATTTGTACAAAACTCGTCTTTTGACGACATTTTCAACGAAAGGAGCTGCTCCTTTCGTTGCAAACGCGGCCATTATTTTTTCTTTTCTGCCCAGCTCTTCCTTGGGCCTTTTTTTCCCACATCCTCAACCCATAGCAGAGAAGCATGTAGGCATCTGTAAATGCCGGAAAACCTCTCTGCTTTTCCAATAAAGAGCCTTCTGTTTCTCTCTTCTTTTTTCGTGCGGATTCCGTGATCACCCGCGAGGGACTCTGGGACTCGTTGCGGCTGCACCGATGAGATTTAACTCTCCGGCTCATTTTATCATGACTGCTTGTGCCATCACTCGTTTATTACAACTTCGTTTGCGTATATTGCAAGGCACGCACTTTCCAGCAACCGGGGCGCCGCCGTGATCCTTATTTCCGTAGCTGTTTGGAGATGATCGGCGTCCCGGGTGAAGGCAGCCGGAGCGTTGAGAAACGTGGGGATTGAGAACGCAAAACCAAAAAGCAATCGAATGTGCTGTGTACCGCAGTATAGAAATCGCTCAGTGCCGGGAAAAGCCAGCGTTCATACCTTTACTAGAGATAAAAAAGCCCGAAAGATTTGGATAACTATGCTCCGTATTGGAAAAGCTGTCAGCACGAAAATGGGATTGCAGTAATCACTTCACGAACGCTGACTTTTTCTGGAGCAATATCCGTAAGTTTAGTTCGCTCTGTCGTTATTTATGGTGTGTTTTTCGTGCAAGTTCAGTGTTTCGTTTATTAATAGATGATCTACAGCCTCTTAAACCGCGGCTGAAGAAAGGCGCCGTGCCGCCTATGCGCACGGATTCCTATGCGCACGGACGAGAAGACAGTGAAGCCAAGAACCAAAAGGAGAACGTCATTGTTCTGGTTATTGACGAGCTGGTTTTGTTTATTAGGTGCTGCATTCCAGTTGCATTTTGTGCATTGTTGGGTTTTTTGTGCCTCGTTCTCTTTTTATCATTATGTGTGATTACTGTTTTGAACTTGCTGCCTTTTTTTTCTTTCTCAAACCCTCCACATGAATGGGCGATGTAGGTATTTTTAATAAATCAATAAACTTGTTACTGCGGCATCGTCTTTTCCGACAGCGCGCTAAAAGCACAGCACAGCTGATGTAACAGGCCCTGCCGTGGGGGCACCAGCGTTTGATATTTAGTTCCGGTATTGTTCCTATTACCAGGAATCTGCATAAGCGCGGTTGTATCTTTCCTTGTAAAAACAGCCCACAAAATTATAATTTACTTGCATTATTCGCACATAATCCGACACAATTGCGCTAGTGGCTATAACAAAATGCTGTGCTCGCTTGCGCCAGCAGCCAGTACCAGATTGGTTGGATTTTTTAGAGCCGTTAATTTCTCCAAAGTGATGATTAAATGACAAAGCCTAGCCGGAAGCACGGCTGGTATGTTAATGTCGGTGTGGTTGTACCAAATGCAGTGTGGTTATTTTTGTGTTGTAAGTGTGTGTTGATGACTGGTAATAAAGAAAAAAAAAGTCTACCGAGCTCTGCTTGGAGCCTAATAAATGTTCGCAAAGTGTGCTTGAACAATTTTACGAGCATGGATGGAAGTGTAGCATTCTTTATAGAACCTGCGGTGCCAACAAACGTTCACGCAGTGCGTTTGGCTGGTGATGCCATTAGGTTGCAGGCACAATCCTTCGATGCTCAGCATGTCATCGGTGGCCTCCCTGATGCCGCAAAACACTGTGTGACTCGTGCTATAAACTGATTCGCCTTCGACAAAGCACCTTCGTGTCTCATCGGCAAGGGAAAAGATGGCCTGAAGATACACTAACGGGCCCGGATCGGCTTTTTCCTCCAGACGCGCGCGCTCAAGCGGGATTCACACGACGGAGAAACCCTGTCTTTTTCAGAAGGGTATGCTGACGGGCCAGTTGGTACATTGTAAACTAAGAAAAACAGCGCAAACGACGGGACGAAGAAAGGTAAGACTAAACACAGGCCCGCGGGACCCGCTCACGTGACCGGTTTTAGGCTCCGCCCCTGGGTGGGGATAGCCCGCGGAGGCTCCGCGAAAGAAAATGCCTCCGCATGTTTTCGCTCGACGGCGGTGGCCCTCGGCGGGGAATGGAACCTGTTCCTCGGCGCTGTCGTCTGCTAGTCACTCCGCGTAGGTCTGCACGTGTGGATGCGCCGCCAAGCCGGATAAACCGGTCACGTGCTATTGACGTCACATATCCATCCGTCTCCGCGCGCCTGTTCCTCCGTCGTGTGAATCCCGCTTCACGCAACGTCCCGATCATTCTCCCGTTCTTCATTTTGGATACCCCGTCGTGCCACCTATATTCGCTGGAAAGTGCGAAACTATCGGGTCACGCCGACCGACCTCTCTGGTCAACGTCTTCATCTACACTTTCATTTGCCCACAGCATCAGGTTTTTCCCCTCCAAACGAACAAACAATGATGACCCACGCCAATGGAATGACGACCGTCAGTGGCCTGCGGGACGCCCCGAACTCCTTCCTCAAAATTTGGGTTCATCGACCTTTCTTCCGCGAGCCGAGGCCCGCACGTGAAGTTGGCGAGTCTAAAGTGTCCTACAGGAGCGTTCCTCGGTCTCTTCGGCCGCCAACTACACTCCCCACCTCCCTCCCATCTCATTTGCACCGTTCTTGGCGGGAAAATCCTACGGAGACTTTCGCAGGTACTACGAAATTTTACGCGCAGACTAAGGCAAAACAAAGGCATAATTGGTGGAGCTGACACATTTATTTTTATAACATTGTGACTGGAGGCAGTTGGTTCAATGAAGATTTGAGAACCCAAGAAGAGAAAGACCAAACTTACAAAAATTACTTAACGAAATAAAAAGTGTGCATCTTATACATATTCTAAAATTGACAAAGACAGAAATTGAAACGCCCGAAAAATTATATTGGAAACATGATCACAAATAGCGAAATTCTAATTGCGCGTGTTTTTCGAGACCATGTCTTGTGCGAATATTTAATGAGGATCGCTTGTCGATCCTTTTTCATTGGTTAACCTTTCTTTTAAACGATTTTTTAACATGCACTCACTTCAATTACGAATGCCGTGGCGCTATATTACTCAGCTGTTGTCGCAGGTTGCTCAAAGCATTCCTCAAAGAATTACGGTAATAATTCGTTACAAGAAACGTGTGAAAAAAACCAAGATGATCCTCTTACTGATTTGTTCTATAAATAAAGTCACGAGAGAAAAAGAAAGAAATAAAGAACAATCATATTGACTGAAAGCTTCCAATATTTAGGCTCATATTCCTCAAATGAATATACATTTTTTGGAAAGGCCGCATAACCATCGGCTGGCCTAAATTAACGCAGAATTGCGAGCAAGAACATCTTTAATAAATAGTTAGTTGCGCGCTTGCTCCATGTAATCATACTCCAGGCGGCTCTAAAATCTCAATAAATTTAATTCAAAGAAATGTATCATTTCAATGTAAATTTATCATTTCAACCAGAGAAAGGTTCGTGTTTCAGCCATCTTCCTCGTTAGATGACAGGGGCTTTAATTTTTTGTTTGCTTCCTAGAGCCGTGTTTGCACAAAGCATTTGAAAGACAGCATTTTTGCCACGCTAAGAAAAGGCATGCAACTATACCGCAGAAGCTCGAACAGCTAAGCCCTTCATATAGTATAAATTTGTTTTGCGAGAAGTAAATGCGCGGCATGTGTAGCTACAGTGTACAACAAAATAAGAACACAAGATTGCTATAGAAATACCAACTTTAAAGGCAGTAAGCCTTAAGATAATTAAACAACCTCACTTCCGGTGCTAAAACACCAGAACACTCGTTTTCCAACGCGTCGCTCTAGAACGTTGCATCCCCATGGGCAAAAACGCGTACTAAAACAGCCCACCGGGACACTGGTTTTACAACGCCTCGCGCTAGAACGCTTCGTCCTTCAAAAACATGAGACTTTTTCAGCAAAGCTCTATACCTCTATCCCCAACGGATTCATCTCCGCGGGCAAAAACGCCAAGGCGCCAAGAATACTCGTATATATATGTATACACTGCATGCTTCGCCACTCGCCAGGTTTCACGTGAGTGGAGATGGTCCGGGATTGTTTTTCTTCTTTCGCGAACACTGTTCGCTATCGTGTTCAAACTTAGTGTGTTGGTTGCTATAACTTGTGGGGACCAGGGTTCTGACGGCGGCCTAGCTCGATCCTCGAGATCCGGCCGCAAGGCTAGCTCCACTGAACACCGCCACGGATCACCAACTTGGCGTATCGGCAGCGAACAGCAAGGAACACAGGACACAGAATTCGCCCACTCCGACGTTTATTGCAATGCAATAAAGGAGACGTCGGGCGCGTCGTTCTACACCGCCGACCACCTTAGCCAGGGTGGGAGAGACAGGTGCGAGGGCGGACAAAGGAAGGCCAAAAAGGAGCGAGTCGTACTTACGGCCACTCCCGACGATGGTTCGTGTCCAAAGAGGCCCTCTCCTTGTCGCCCGTCGTGGACCAGGCCACCGGAGCTTCCGGGCAAAACCTGTCACGTGAGGGGTTCGGCAGCGCTCCCCGCTCTCACGGGGATCCTCCCGTTGGGGAAAGCGCGCGACCGCGGAGAGAGAGGTACCAACCCTCTCGCCTCCGCGGCGGGCCGAGAGGGATAAGAAAGATAGCGGAGCTCCGCAATTCCCACATCCCTCCCCCCTTTGACCCAAGCCGCTCGACCTCGAGGGCTCCGGCGAACGATGACCTCACCGTTCGTTTCGCTGCCTGGCACACCTCCTTGAGCAAGTCCAAGAAAGTCCAATCCCGAACATGCGCAACTGCGCCAACGTCCGCGTTGCGTTGCACCGCACTGCCACCACATAGTACGCCACAGTCCGCCGGTTGGCCTGATTTCGTCAGCCGGCCCGAGGTCCGCAGGCCCCGCCGGAGAAGTAGGCTGGGCCGGTTGAGCAGAGGGCCCGGGCAGTAGGCTGCTCCCAGGCGGTCACTTCCCGCAGCGGTTCGCCCCGCGCCGACGGGGCGCTTGCCTGCCGCACCGCCAGCGGCTTCCGCTGCTTGAGGGTTCAGCAGTGACCACCTCGATGCCCGGACCCGGGCTGGAGGCCGCATTCGTAGTGCTGCCTCCCAGGTGGTCAGCCCAGCGCCGACGATGGCTTTTGCTCGGCGCACATCGGACGAGCGCCTCCGCCAACGCGGAGGAGGGGGGCGCGATCAGCCGACCACGGGAGGCGGCCCACCGCGCAGCTCACTCGCTGTACGGGCTGCGGGGTGCTGTTTTGGCATACAGCTGGGCTCGTTCTCCCCGGGGTGGCGGCTGGCCCGGCTGGCTCGCAGCAGGCCTGGCGTGGTGTGGTGGCGTCGTGGTTGGAGGGTCGCTTGAACCCTGGGCCCATGAAATCGAGGGTCGCTTGAACCCATATGAAATCGAGTGCCCAGTACCCTCGAGGCAACGGGCTCCCGCGGATGCAGCCGTAAAAGTTATGAAGAGCTCCTTTGAGAAGACGGGGGATGCCTATGAAACGCTCTTGGCGTACAGGACAATCCCACTCAAGAACAGATACTCTCCTGCTGAACTCCTAATAGGTAGAAGACCCGGTACAAGCATGCGACTTTCTTTGGACAGTCTAGTTCCCAGCCTCCTGGACAGTTAGAAGCTGAGGACATACAAGGCTGGTAGCAGGAAGGAGTGACAGCACCGCTTTAACATCCGGCACGGGGTACGGGATTTTCCGGAATTCGACCCCAGTACGGACATCGGGATCGTGGTTCGACGATTGTATTGGATGACTAGGCCGAGTATTTTTGCGATTCACAGTTGGTATAGGAGCATTATCCAGATATACATGCACGCTGGGTGCTGTTTTAGAGGTGGTGGCGTGTGGTGATAGCATGAGGAGTTTGGATTTTGATGACGAGCATGTTAAATCAGCTTCCTGGGCTGCCTGTTGTACCGCTGAGACTCCTGCTTGAAGTGTTGCTTCTATATCCGTGTCGCTGACCCCAGTTACTTAAAGGGTGATGTCATCAGCGTACATACTATAACATAGCTGTGGGATATTGTCCAGGATGGGGAAGATTGGAGACGGCGAGATTAAAGAGGAGAGGGGAGAGGACTGAACCTTGTGGAGTGCCGATGGACCAGAGTTGGTAGGTGGGGGATTGGAGGTCACTGAATTTGCAGCGTGCCGTGTGATTTGAGAGGAATGCCTTTCCCTACTGTATGTACGATCACCAGGAGCTATGCTGGCAAGGCCTCGAAGTATGGCTTGATGAGTTACCTGATGAAATGCTTTTTGTACGTCTAGAGCTAAGATGGCCGAATAGTCGTGTTTGGGGGTTGCTACAGGAGATCCGTGTACAAGCGCAGGTGTACGTCATTAGTCGTAAGGCCTGCACGGAATCCATACTAGTGCGGGGAAGTAATTGTTTGTCCTCAATGTAGTTATTGAGCCGGGCAAGTACTATTTGCTCCATTAGTTTTTTTAAGCATGAAGGTAGCAATATAGGCCGAAAGTTGATGTGGGAGAGGGGTTTCCCTGGCTTAGGGATGAGAGTGACCTCTGCGTAAGTAAACTCGGGGAGGAGGGAAGGTGCCTGTTTCCCAGGAAGCGTTAAACAGATCGGTGAGATATTTTATTGGAGGATTATATAAATTGCGGAGAATTTTATTGGTAATGCGGTCACCACAAGCAGCTGACTGCAGTCGGAGAGGTCAGGTAGGACTGCCTCAGTTCCGCTTCAAGGATTGGTACATCAAGGGGTTCGTTAGGGGGGCCGGTGTATTCAGGCAGTGGCTCAGATGAGCCTGCTGGGACGCGCTACTGGGTTAGTGCATGGGGCGAGGTGGGATCGGAATCGGTTAACTGGCGGGCTAGTTTGGTTATACGAATAGATTGGATAGTTTGAGAGGAAGTGGGATTCATGAGGTGTCTTGAAGAGCCCACGTGCGCTTCCTGCTTACGCCGTTTCGAAGCTCTCGATACAGGGTTCCAGGCTGTCCTGACTAGTGTTTTGGAGTGGGTATCTATAGCCTTTACGAGGTTGGCAATGCGGGTTTTGAGTCGCCTGCTATAACGTTGCTTACGCCAACGACGTTTAAGGCTGACAAGAGCTTCCCACATGTGGCATAGTCTGGCGTCTACATGGGGAGATGGCATGGCTGGGTCTAGGGGATCTTGGTGCGGGTGAACATCGTGGAGAAGTTGTGTCCACTGTGGTAGGGATGTAAGAGTTGGGCCTCTGGAGTTAGCAGAAGCACGAAATTCCCGGAAGGCAACCCAATCGGTTTTACGGGTTTGGAGTTTGCGCATGGGTTAGGGTTTTGTTAGAAGGTTGTAACTATATAATGAGGTGATCATTACCTAGTGTATGATCTATGATCGCGATGTCCGGTGTAGTGTCTCTTTGGACGCTATTTCGTTCTCGCGTTGGCTTATCAGGAGTTGTTTCAAGAGTGAAATGCTGAGTTTGGAGGAACTCCCAGAGGTGCCTTCCTTTCTTTGTATCGCGTGGATAGCCCCAGGCTGTGTGGGGAGCGTTGAAGTCCCCAGTAATAATGAGGGGGTGCTGCGCAGCATGGGCTTTGACGGCTACAAAGAGGGGTTTGAAGTTGGGATGATGTTTGGAGGGTTTACTTTAGATGTTGAATATCTACATTGGCGGTTGATTGCTGTTGGCGGGGAAGATAGTTAAGATGTCGTGAGGAATAGGGCTGTCCCGTTGTGCTGAGATGTTGCGCTGTACGAGAACGGCTGTGTCGTTGATATGTTGATAAGTGGTATACCCACGACACTTTACTGGGCTGGCGGGGTCTTGTATGGTGATGACGTTTGGGTGTTCGTTTTGAGACTCGAAGAGGCATTCCAGGGGGCTCTCTTTCTGCCTCCTGAGGCGCGTACCTGCTAGGGGCCATGGCCCGACCGAAAAAGACCGCTGCCGATTTATCCAGGCATTTCTACTGAGCCGCATTACATACTCCCTCCCATATCTGTCCCTTTCTACCACGGCGTTCACCAAAGTAGATGGACTCATCCGTAAGGCCAACTAGGCTGCTCTCGGCTTGCCTCCTTCAACGAGCCCCCTTCAACCATGAATCCTCCCCTCCCAACTACTCCACAAGGCCTCCGGCGTTCCTTTTTTGAATAAAAGATTTAACAACAGGTGTCCTTCGAGGAACACGAAATCAGCGCCCTGTAGATTGGGCGATGGGTGGCTGCCACACGTCGACCCCTCGCGGCTGATTTTACAAAATTTTGTCTTGGGGTTGATTTTTTGTGATCACGGTTAATTTTTCATCTGAGGGTTTACAGCCATCGTCCGTGCACTCTTACAGCGCAAGGCCAAGAGCGTGAATAGCGTGTTCACTAACAAATTGGGATGTTCACGTAAATGAATGTTCGGGCATCACCCTGGTGGCCAGATAAAAAGCTGTCCAATTGATTAGAGAGACTGCAGCGTAAAACTCGGAAGGTAGCTTGCAGTTTTTCGTGGAAGCAGTTGTGCATCGTCTGCCTCTATTATGCGACAAAGTCTATATCGGCAAACACAACGGTGCCTAAAAATAGGTTACAAAATTGCAAGTAGAGTTAAAGACTTGCAGAATAATTGAGAAATCAGTCGCTTGATACCCAAATTGCTCAGCACAGTTTTGAAGAAACTGCAATCATGCTGTAACTGATGGAGACAACGTTTTAAAATTAAGAACACCATTTATACTGCAAAATTACTCGATGCAGTTACGTTTGCTTGTGAGCTTTGAAGGCATAAGGATGACGATTGTAATTCAGCATTTCTACTGCTGCAGCATTTGCGTCTTCAGGTGTTATTTTGTCGGCGTTAAATGCTTCGGCTGGCCCTTTTTCTGCTACACCGTGTCAACGAACAGATTACGTCGCAAGCAGCAGTACACATGTCACAGCTTCCAAGAATCACGGTTCCGCGCAAGTACTATGGGCCTGATCTTCTAACGTACTATCGCGGTCACACTCAGTGGGAACACGGGAGCGCGTGGCGCGAGGTACTACTAGAGCTTCCTAACGGCGCCGCGCGGAAACAGCACGCATGCGCGTTGTGAGGGCCCGGAGAGTACAGAGTTCATCTCGCGCATCACGTCACTGTGCGGCAGCGCGTCGTCTGCTCAATGCGAGCTGCCGGCGCTAAACGAGCAGCAGACGTTGCCAGCCGCCGTGAACCGCATTTGCAGATACGCAGCAATTTGTTGCTGGAAATAAAAATCACATCGCGCTTCGTTCCTCAGATGCGCACCGCTATTCTGCCGCCTTGGCGTTCACAAGCAAGAATTGCCACCGCGAGCTGATGAATCTTTGATGCGTGACCACACTGGCTATGCGCGGCCACTGCCCGCATCGTCTGTGGTGGTGTCGTCTTTAAGAGAAATTTTGTCTTTGTGGGCGTAAATATGCCCGCAACGCCGGCCATGTTGAAATACGTTTTACGACAGGGATGTAGGGATCTGCGCATATATATCTTTTGTGGATGTTTTTACTTCATAAACAAACTGCCACCGCTTTCCGGAAATTCTTTGGGTTAAGAGACGCTATAAAATGCGCACACAATCGCGCCAGTGACGGAAGGGCCGTAGCATCTCAACATGCCAAGAGTTCCTGAAGAAGACAGGTGCCGGATCGGCGCATTGTCGAAGAGGGGCTACTGCCTGCGACCAATCAGGGAACTCCTGAGTAGGCCCCTGCATACGGTGAATAGGATTGTCCTAGCATACCGCTACGAAGGCCGAATCCGGGACGCACCTCGAGGCCACACTGCGTGGGGTTTGGCCCTGGCGCCCGCCCATACGACCCCCTCGGTGCAGGCACACCTTCAGCAGACCGGCAACAAGCAGCTGGCATGGGTGCCAAAAAGAGCCGACCTCAGCATCATCGAGAATCTTTGGGATCGCGTGAAAGTGGCGCTGAACCGGACCCCCATGCCTTCGGCCACTGAGGACGAGCTGTGGGCCGCAGTGCTCGCCGAATGGCAGCGGCTGGCAAGCGACACCTCACTTGTGACAGCGCTCTACGAATCGCTCCCGTCAGGAATGTCTGCTGTCGTGGAAGTCAACGGCGACATGACGCACTAGTAAGGGCGTCTCAACTGGTTCCTTATTATTTTTTACTGGCCCAGACCACCGTATTTTATTAGAAAAGCTTTAAATAAAGTGTTTCTCTCGGCCATTTACTTTACAGCACCTTTGTTACTTTTTAATTTGTTAATAATTTGCGCGCTCGCGTCAGCGATAAGCTCATCGCTGATACATTTTCGCCTTGAAAAGCATACAAAATGTATTTATCTTCAAACAAAGTTCGTAAAGTTATGGTTCTGCCTATTGCGGAGCTCGAGGGGACAATTGTTATCTGCAAAAAAAAAACTAGACATCTGCAGTTGTTTATTACTGCGGTTCACGGCCGCTGGCAACGCATGCTGCTCGTTTAGCGCCGGCAGCTCGCATGTAGCAGACGACGCGCTGCGGCCCGGTGACGCGATGCGCGTGATGAGCTCTGTACTCTCCGGACCCTCACAACGCGCATGCGTGCTGTTTCCGCGCGGCGCCGTTAGGAAGCTCTAGTAGTAGCTCGGGCCACGCGCTCCCGTGTTCCCACTAAGTGCGACCGCGATAGTACTATCCTATTCCGGTGAAAGGCAGCATGCACTATTCTTTATGTTTACGTTTTTGTAAGTTTCTGTGAAGTGTGCATATTCTCCGCTCAAAGCTCCAGATTCCTGGCCAATCCTCCAAGTGGGCAAATTCATGGAGGAAGGAACAAAAAACCATTTCCGGTTCTACGGCTTGAAGCGTTCTGAGACAGCACACTGGTAGCGCTAAAAGATGCTACGGTAGATACTAGAGTTAAATTTTCATCGAATAATACATGTTATTTGCAGTTAATCTTCTCAGCGGTGGCCAGTTTTTTTGACCGGCCAATGGCGAAAGTTTTTTGCAGACTGTGTCAATTGAATATTCGAAATTAAAACTTGAAAAAAACTTCTAGTTTAATTTAAGTTTGCAATTTTGATTAGGCAGGTCTCAATGTCCTTTAACACAAGA
The DNA here is from genome assembly GCA_013339765.2 of Haemaphysalis longicornis. Lineage (NCBI taxonomy): Eukaryota > Metazoa > Arthropoda > Arachnida > Ixodida > Ixodidae > Haemaphysalis > Haemaphysalis longicornis. Next base: position 42,859 of record JABSTR010000095.1, read on the forward strand.
TATTAAGATCATTAAAAACAGTTCTGTTGCCACCAATAAGAAATAAATTATGCTACTAACAGGTTACAGTTGGTTGAAATTCTAAAAAAATTCTTAAACAGATGATTTTCACAATACACAGTAACATGTTTATTTAATGCCTTGAAGCGTGCGTATCACACGATTCATGTAAAAAGAGCCTGAATATTTGCACAGCGTTCAAAAGGGAAGCTGTAACGAGAGGAAAGCGATAATGACACGAAAGATGTAACAACACCGGGAGAAGCAAGGTAGAGGGAGAGATACGCTGATGCATTTGAAAGGGTTCACATATATCTGGCATTTGTCTTCCGAGATGTGCTGCTGATTTAGGTAAAGGGTGTACTCGACAGCACGAAAAGGGCATTTATAGGCGCTGAAAAGTCCATGAGGCACGAACCTCGAAATAGACACGTATGGGCACAATAAATAATTGCTGAAAATGTTTATATTAGCGCAGTGCATGCTTATATGTTAAATGGGCGCGATACGAAATGAAAAAATAGGCATTTGTCCTAAATATCCGGTTTCTAGTTATAACCATTCTGACATCGCAACCAGATTTCCCCGAATTGGGATCTTTATTGATATAGCCCTAAAAATGCTCACTGACAAACAATCAATTACAGGATAGAAAATGCATGCCTAGTATTTATAACGTTTATCGAGCACTAATGACAAACCATATTGAATTAAACACTTCCAGCGCAATTTATTTATGACAGAAAAAAGGCTTAATACTTACTAGATTGCCAGGATGCACTTTAGTGTAGGGAATATAAAAGTCCAAATGAGTTTGTATTACTGGGGCATCTCTGAGATTCATGCGAAACTTGGTGCTCCCAATTTTTGCGAGTTTACCAAGCATTGGAACACTAAGGTTTAAATGGGTCACAAATGGACTCAGTAAGTATCGTGTGAAAGTCCAAGTCAAGTTTACGTGGCAAAGTAGAGCCTGTGGAGATTTGAATTCGACTGGATTCTGAAGAACCTTCTTCTTTTCTACTTGCATATTTTGGGCATGTGTTGAGATTGGGCGGCTGAAAAACAATGACGAATAATGTTACCAGATATTGTATAATTAAACCAGCTAAACACACAATTGGTGCTAGGGCTCTGTTTCCCTTAAGCGTAGAATGCTTTGTTTAAAATATAAGATAAATAGGGTGTTCGTTAAACCTAAATATGTACATTGGTCCTTACGAGGTTTCAGAAGTAACTGCTTGTGTAAAATCTCCTGGAGCTCACGATAACCTAACAGGATTCCGGCGTCGCAATTCTCATACACTCCTAGCTCCTAAAAGCATCACAAACGTTTAGTAGGCTTCGCCGACAGTTCCATTCTGTTTGTCGGGGAGTTCACGCGAGCACTTTACCTGTAACCGGGTGGAATCTTCAGCTTCGCTTCGAACACGTTCTCGGGACCAACTGACGACAGGACGTCACCGTCCAAACAACAAACCTGATTGCTGCGCGTCGAACATGTTAAATTTGCGGTTGTTGCATTGCTACAAACTTGCAAGTTGCGAGAAATATTTTGAGACCTCTGCAAGGACTTGAGGTAAGTTATCTTGATTCGGATAGACTGTGTTAAACCTTTCAAACCTTTCCTAATAACAACGGCCACTCATGGTACACAAACCCCGATACGGCGTAAATCCCTGACTATCTGGCAATGGAACTGTCGCTCACTACGTGGCAAGAAACAATCTCTCACCCTTTTTTGGGCCAACATGCACCGGATCTCATCGCGCTACAAGAAACGGGCACTGATAATATATCCTTCAGTGGATACACAACATTTGTATCTGATCCGACATATCGCACCGCCATCCTGGCTAAATCCACCCTAACAGCTCAGCAACTCACTGCACCCACGCAACTGGACTATACCTTCGTAGAAGTCATACCACGACGCAAACAGCAAACCAGCCTATTTGTGCTAAATATATACAGTCCCCCTGATCACGCCCTACCCGGAAATGATCAACTAGTCAGAACCATCCGACAAAGAACGAAGGGCCACAAATAATTAATCATGGGAGACTTCAACGTCCGCCATACAACGTGGGGCTATATCCGCTCCAATAAAAAGGCACGTCCCTGTACGATGCCATACAACAAAATCAGCTGCATCTTTGCAATATACCCCCGAAGTTACTACCCGCATCGGCAACAGTAAATCACGGGACACGACCCCAGACTTGACGCTCACGCATAACATCAAAGAAGCTACATGGACAAGGCTCGACGAGACACTGGGTAGCGACCACTATATCATCCGACTTCAACTACCACATAATCCGAACCAGAAGTGTAAAATTAGAACAGCCCGTCTCACTAATTGGAAGAGCTTCCGTGAAGCAACACCCGTAGACCCCTCACCAACAATGGACCTTTAAACTACTCGAATCGGCACAGCAACACACAAAGAATTGACTCTGACTGAAAATCACCCCTCAGCGGACGCGCATCTCCTCTGTAGTGTGTCGCGTCTCGACTAGATGGCGCCACGGCGACCATCATCATCAGTGGATTCTAGGTGCGCTAATAAAGCGAGCTCCCCGCCGGGGCGGTTATGTTCCTGCTGGTAGTATCGTGTCTGTACGTGACTCTCAGGGCTGCGTGCTCTGC